>CM052082.1:18973875-19014644 GCA_028453745.1 Agapostemon virescens
GGAAAGAAGAATTCCCTTTCTGGCGGGCTCGGTGGCTCGTACGTTTCAGCTCGGTTGATGTTCATTCCCCTCCGCCTCCAGGGACAATGGGACGCTCTCTCGATTGTTTCACCGGGGATTCCAAGGGCATGAAAAACTAGCTCCGAGTGAGAAACTGTGGCCCGCGACAGCGAAAAATTCTGCAGTTGAGTCGAACAACCGGTGGACGCTAAAAGAATCACGTGGTATCCATCCCCGGCGAGATGACGATCCTTTGTTTCAGGGACGAGATTCTTCCGCTTTGAGTTTTCTTTGCTCTTCCTCCTCGTTCGGTCCGATTCCAAAGATTAGAAACGAGAAGCTCGACGGACAACGTCACGCAATGTCCAACAACTCGAAACGTCGCCATTGAAATCTTAATTGACCCAACAGCTGTTGAACAGATCGATTCCTCGATCGGACCAGAGCCACCGATGCCAAATTGCTTCAGAGGCGATTGACCGATCGGTTCCTGACCGAACGCTGACTGGCCCAGCCTAATTGCTACGAGAGTTGTTGACTGATCGATTCCCAGCACCGCTGTCGAACCTCAATCTCCAACGCGAAGATGTCCGCGGGACGGAAACTGCTCGTGAACGGCAACTTTTAATTCCCTGCCGCGAGACTGGGAACAATTCCGAACCCTGAACGACCGTCTCTTCAATTTTTAATTGTTTAAATTGTTCTCGAGCCGAAGGGGAATTTCTGGACTCCAAAATTTTGATGAGGAGGACTTGGAACAATTCGTTTAACGATAGACTGAACAGAAATCATCGCAGCAATATTATTTGGTCGTCTTTTGATGCAGAAAATTTTGTTCATTTGCATCAACAGTGCAATGCAATGTTTGCAAAATTTAAGAAAGATTCGTCCAGTACATTGTTCAAAATTAATTCATAAAGATTCCTTAATCTTCAGCAATGTGGATTTTCAGCATCGAGAAGTGGCACGACTCAATGATTGTTCCGGCGTTGTAGCTCCTTCAAAGAAGAGAGATGTCTTCAATGGCTTCATACGGTATAGTAAAATGCCTCTGTGATTTAAAAAAGACTTTTCCAACACGATGTTTAAAATTAATTCACAAAGATTCCTTAACTTTCTGCAACTACCCCTTACCCTCAACAGAGTTGACTTCAATTGCACGTGACTGGTCCGAGATTAGACATCCTATTGGCACTGATCAACTACATCAAAACGATCTTAAATTTTGCGAAGCTGTTCAAGAGACGCAAGGGCGTTGTCAAGGATTAGCTGCGTCGGGCGTCTCGAAACAATCGATACCGGGAGACATCGTTAAACGATTCGAAGCGATCGGGTTGCTTCAGTTGCTCGTAAGCGAAGGGAAACGGCTGATCTTTAAATTCCATTTTTGAACGTCGGAAACGACAGTTGCCGGGTACACGGTTTAATTAAAAATACGACCGCGACGGCAGCCGACGCTGATTCAAATTCGAAATTCGCGAAACTGACGAACTTTCCCGCGTGAAAGAGGATTATCAAACGCGCGTCAGGTGCTGCGCGGCAGCCTCCTCTCTCCTCGACATGTTTTGCTCGCTTAGGATTCCACCGGAATTTTCCCCAATTAGCATCTGGAACAAACCCGGGGCGCAGACTATCGAGCGGATCGCGGGAGCAACGTCAGTAGCCTAACTCCTCCAGGTTTCCGATCGAACACCGGGACAAACCGATCCCGCGATAGGTATGAATTAAGCTTCGGAATCCCTCCGATTGAAACTTCAAGCAGTTATAGAAAATTCCAGGGAATTTCATTCCGATTTATCTACTCGGACTCGCCGTTGATTTTCATTTATGGATTTCTGATGATATCGCCGAGCACAGACCTGTTTGCTATCGATTCGCGTTGATCGAACGAGATTGGCAACTTTGTAGAACTCTCCACGTCGACCGATGGTTAGTTACTCCAAGTGGACTGAGTTTTCAAAACTGCCCGCATTCGTTAGAAGGTAATGTACAGGGTGGCTCGTTAAGTCCCCTGCACTGCGACATCCACGTTATTATTTATGCTAATCGAAATTTCCTGGGGACGCAACGAACACAAATTATTTAGCTCCAGAGGACGCGCATTAATATTTTTCAGATCTTTCCTTTTTCTCTCGAGATCCTCGAAGCTTTATTTAGCATTTTTAGTACTCAAGGTCGTGCGAAGGTCATTTGAGATATTATTATATAATAATCGAAATGTGTAATCCCGTTTAAGGAAGCAGCGATGAGCTTTAAAACTAAATTATTCGTACTGTAACTTGTGTGTCCCTTCCTATAGCTTTTCTGAGTAACAGAGTTAACGAGACACCCTGTATAGCGACAGGTGTTGCGAGTTTTCCAGCAAATCGATCGCCACAGGGTTTCGAATCAATTCGACATCCATTCGACATCCATTCGAAGTCAGAAATTCGTGAAATTCTTGAAAATCTCGAAGTTTTATTAGATTTTCTGCATTTATAACAAAAATGTCCAACACTGTTCTGAGCGAAAATAGTTACGATTTAAAACAGTTAAAACAAAATATAATGACACCGACGAATTTCTGCTAGTTTATTGCATTTATTGAAAAACTATGAAAATTTTGGGCCACTTGTAATTGACGAAGAATAATTTTGTTTTGCATAATGATCCACAGTCTGCGAATTTTAACTACTCGACTTATGACCGGCCTTAAAAATAAAATTTTAACAAATGCAGAAATAGCATAATGTTCTTGCGACATTCTCACGTGGTTGTAGCATCTTCGATTTCGTATCTCGCCAATTAATTTCCGCCACGAACGCATTACGTCGGCGTGCATCGCGAAAGCAAGTCTATTTGTAATACAGGGAAGAAAAATTGACGTGGATGCGCGCGAATGATAAGGAGTGTAATGATCACCGGAATCAATCACTTAACCTGCCATTTCTTGATGTTTTACCGCTATATCATTTTGACACACGAGGAATATATTAAGTTGCGCAAATAGATGGATGGGGATTAAACGTCATTAACGAATGGAAATAGTGAACTGCGAAGAACGATTGACAGTGGACGTCGGCTGACAATTTTGCATTGCAAATATTTCGGTTCGGCGTCGAATAAAGAAGAACTTCGGTTAGAATTTTTACTGCATTATTATTGCAAGTTCAGCTACTCTTTCGCAAACTTCAAATTTATAAATTAATGTGTTATATAGAATTTATAAAATATTAAAAAGTATTCACACTATTTTAATACATTTGATCGAAACAGAAAAGCACAAATTGTTGTATTCGTTCCATTTAAAGTTAAGTAAACCGTGACGCAAAAATTAGGCAAAATATTTCCGCGTTTAACATGCTAAATATAAAAATAATCAAACATTGAAACAATCAATGTGGAGAATTTTGTCAAATTTAGAAGTCCACAAAAATCAGGATACAATTAGTGTTACGGCTCGCAAGAATTAACATTCGGATTAGCAACGTCCCGTTACGGTGGATTATAATTCTCCGCCTCGTTTACATTCGATTTGCATTATCGAACAGCGTACTCGAAATTTTCCGATCGAGGAGTCATCGAATGACGATATTTAAATCTCCGGACGTTCGACAGCCACCGGAAGTATCGTCGTGTCGGTCAGACGGGGAGAAAAAACGTGTCCGGTAGGTTTTGTTCGACCGAATGAAAAATGACCGTCACAGTCGCGTATAAAAATTCTGCCATTTGCATATCGCTGCCGATAGGAAATCGTTTAGCATCAATGGGCGAACATATTTTTTCACTGTGACAAAACGCTCGCAGGAAGAGCGACAGGCTATATCAAACGGGTCCGATCGATCTTCGATAAAAAGGAACCTCGCACAAATCGTAAAACAAACAAGACAGTCGCCTAACAAGCCAAATCTCTCTAACATAAAATCATTCACTGAGAACCACTTTCATTTAACAAATACCTATGCGATTTCCTTGCGAAAAGTTCTCTTTTGCCACCCATAATACAAAGTAGTCGGTACTGGGTGGTACAACTGAAAAGAAGATGATTCTAACTCAGATTTATAACATTTTTATAACATGTAATCCTTTGAACATTGTGCACATATTTTTTCGCTGTGACAAAACGCTCGCAGGAAGTTCAATCGATTTTCGATAAAAAGGAACCTCGCATTCATCATTCACTGAGAACCACTTTCATTTAACAAATACCTATGCGATTCACGAAACCCTTGCGAAGAGTTCTCTTTTGCTTTCCACAAGCATTGTACAAGGTAGTCGGTACCGGGTGGCACGACCGAAAAGCAGGTAATCCACATTTAATAAAATTATTTCAAACGCGGCTCCCGAAGAAATCGAATAGAAATCGTCTGTGCGTCTGTGCATGTCTGACCGATTCTACTTAGAAGCGCTAGCCCTGAAAAATTCTCGAAAACGAATGCTTGTGTTAAAATATTTTATTGCACATATTCAACATATTTTTTTGTGTGCAATCCACCTCACTTCCGATCGAGTCATAAGTTTTATATCACCCTGTATTTCGCGTAATCGACGAAGACAGCTCCTGTCTCCTCTGAACTCCTTTACGATACGATTGCAAAACAGGATCTACTGGGTCCTGGACGGTTCCAGGCTATCGAAGTATCTTGAAAGACCTCTCCTTCAAGGACTCCTCGCCGCGCAACCAAAATTTCCTTCTCCGCCGATGCCAATCAGCGGTTTTAATCTCGAATCTTCCAGTGCGGCGGCAAGGGGCCGAAAATTATTCTTGTCTCGTCGAAACCAATTAAAGATTCCTCGATTCGAAGGGGCCAGGTGTTCCGGGTCCTGGGATGCCGGTAGAAAGGGCAGCGAGGATCCACAGAAGACCCAGCCTCTTCCAATTAACGTCACGTCCCCGGCCGGGATCGTTATCCTTATCGGCGGCCCTTTCAACCGGCGCGAGACGATCTAGAAAAAGTCTCACGATCCTCGAACGAACGACTGCGAGGAGAGGAAGTTGGCAGACCTGGCGATCCAAGAAGCTGCCTGCTACTTCTTATTCCACTTCCGCTTTGTTTTAGGGCAGCCCGGGGAATCGTAAACGGCGGAAACTCGCCGCTACTTCCGGACGCGGCTTTCTTCCTTCCTCGGACCAGTCCTCCGCCAGGATTCCCAAGATTCCGCGGGACAATGGCCGTTGGGAACGTTACCCGGGAACCGCTCGCGCTTACAGGTCATACTCACCGCCATGATCGCGAATCTTCTTCGCGCGAAACACGATAAAAACTGCAATAAACGAAACGCGAAACTCGCGCGGTTCGGAGCCCGAAGGCGAAGGTGTTTGCGGAACGTGTTCCGCGATGCTGATTACAGCAGGTTTCTTTTTTCCGCGCTTATGGCAAATGTAGGCGAAACACGAGCAACGCCGAATGAATTTAAAAATACTGCCGCATTAATCCATGGCTGGCGAGGAGTTTTTAAAATATTGGAAATATTTTCCACGGGGAATTTCATTGCTACGATGATTTAGATAGTTGTCAGCAACTATCAGCAATACGATCGCGATCGTCGTCGAATGGTTAATTTTTAACGATCTCAGGAAATTATTAGAAAACGAGGTGAATTCCTACCTCAAATATGTCTGTTACCATCGAACTAAAACATTTTCATTGTGCGAGAAGAACCGCAGTCTACTGGTTATGTCCTCGTCGAAATTTGCCTAACGGAAGTTCGATGGTCAAGGATTTATTGCAACAGCGTCGCTGGTACGGCGAGATTAATTGCGTTTCTCGAAATTAGTCGATTAATAATTACCGGCCGCTGGTTGGGTAGAGGATTACCTGCGCGATTAATTTCGAATTTTTCGGGCTCGATTTGGCAATCGTTTGTCTGCTCCGACAAAATTGAGAGCTTTCATTTAACTATGCAGTTTCGTAATCCCTTAAATATTTTTCTAGGATAATTAACAATTTTTCTTTTCTCCTGCGTTTACGGTCGTGCCCGTACGTCTCTCGGTAATTAATTTTACGACACGGTTATTTTACAGCATAGAATTGATTTTTCTTTTTTTTAATGCAGCATTCTAAGGTGCACGGTGATATCGATTATTCTTTCGCGCGTTAATGTCGTTAAAAGTTCGTTAACACGCGGTGTACATTGGTAATTTAATAGAACAATTAACAGAGGCGTTCGACTGCTAGCAACGATCACGTTATTTACTATTTTCCTCCGGCAATGCTATAATCCGTTCAGCACATATTATTTTGATAGATTACCAGGTAATTCCAATTAAATTTTCATCGATTTCGGAGCATTGAAGTCCGTCTTAACGAGAAACCAATTAAAGCGTTCAGAATTAATTATATCCGTCGAGCTGTACAGCAAATTGTTAATGAGACCAGCCGTTTAAAATATATCTATAATACGCGAGCTCGTTGTTCGCGTCGCGTTTCTGCTCTTACGATTAAACGTTCTCAACGAAGATATCTGTTACAGTGCGCGAACGTTCTCGACGAAAAATGGCTCTTTGTAATAGGAACGCAGAATGTACCTGGAGCTCCTGCCGCGAGAGAGTAAGAGAGTCAGAGAGAGAGAGGGGTGGGGGAAGGTAGGAAAGATTTCTACTAACTTCGATTATGTCAGGCTGCAGGTTTCTCTCCATTGTTACCAGGAGCGCAGAACAGCGAAGAAGGTGTAACAGGTGAAAGACCAAGACCGGAAGCAGAGAGACACTTACCAGCTCTTCCGATTATGTTATCCTGTCCCTCTCTCTTCTCCATTGATAAAAATACATGAGGACAATGTTGGTTGGAGATTAAACATTGATAAGAGCAAACCGTATGGTAACCTGATATCTCGATTCCTGAGTTAATAGGGACAACGTGACACAACGACCGTTACGATTCGAGCATGGCTAATTAAGACAGACGATCCGCCGTGACGCATCGGCGAACTTGACGGAACGGATTGTTGACAAATTATGGAAAACTTCGAAGAAACGATTTCACTATATATATATATCCGTGTTTCCATCGACGAACTTGACGGAACGGATTGTTGACAAATTATGGAAAACTTCGAAGAAACGATTTCACTATATATATCCATGTTCCCAGTTTTTAAAAAGATTTCGTTCGTTTAATCGGGACGTAAAATTTGTTGAAATCCGAATCGAATACCATTTCAATATTTATTTGTTAATACTATCGTTAGTTGTCTATCGACTTCGTGCAAGCATATTTTAATCGGTACAACGTTAAACAGATTTTCCAACTTACTTTACCTTAGAGAAAAAGATCTCTCTAAGAAGACTTAAGTTATATAATAACGATAATTTGTATCCATAAATAATGAATCAAGGAAGAAGACACGCAATTGTTTCAGAGGCCCCGAAAAATGTGCCGAATCGACAGAAAAATCAAATGAGACTTACGATTTCCGTAATAAAAATATAGAGTGGGGTATTATATTTTATCCCCGATATAATCCCGAACTAATACAAATGCAAATGGGGATCGAAAGATAATCCGATCGGAAAAATCGAGCCCCGCAACAAGTTCGAGCGTTTTGATAGTATTGTGGGGATTTTCCGAAGCAATTTGCGAAGAGATTGGGTTTAAGGTCGATGTATCTTAACCGGTCGCCCCGCTGGTTCCCTTTCCGCGATGCAGTATCAGCCGGAAGTTATGAATCACGAGGGAAGGCACCAGTGACCCAGAAAACCTCGGTGTTCCGGTGGCCGGCATGGATCCCGAGGCCGCTTCGTAATTTCGCTTTATCTGCCCGTCCGATATCTAGCTGAAATTGTTTCCCTTTCCCTGACAAGCGCGGCAGATCCCGTGTCAGGGCGTCTACGGATCTGCCACGCGAGCAGGATTCCGTGTTTGGCACGTGTAACCAGAAGTTGGCCTCTGTTTGCCCGATGGAAACCTAGAAATGTTGGTCGACCTTGCAGAACAACTCGCTTCTTCCTATTAAATCTGACAGTTGCGCGGCGTACGAATTAATTCGTGCCCCTCAGGAATGATCAATCGACAATCTTAACCTTCAAATCGAACCTTTTAACTCGTCCATCCTTGAAATAAATATTATAATCGCCGGATTGTCGATGCACTATTTACACACTCGTTTTCTTGCCTACGTAATTTGGTTACCCTTTCGTTGACTCTGAAGGAATATTCTTTCTATCCTGAATCTCGAGGGCTGTTTTCACCCCTTAACGTGAAGGACGGTTAATCAAAAGAGTATACGTCTAACATTCTTCTAACCCCGATTGGCCTACGACTTATTTTACAATAACAGTGACTGGACTTTCTTTGTCCTCTGCAGAACGACAAAAAGATAAGACAAAGTAGTTACTGCGTGCCTAGCTATTCTCCAATGATCGTATACGATCAACAATTAAATAAAATGTTATTTCCATTTAAAGAAAATTAAGGAAATACACGTTTAGAAGATTCAATCTTTCAAAAAATGCTAGCATACTGTAGTATATTTATCCGTTGCAAACTCTGGACGTGAAAAATGGAATAGTTTCAGACCTTCCGACGTACATACCTTTAAGGTTGAATGTAGTATAATTGTTGATACGTGTGCTGCATAATCGCGAGGGTCTGGCTCGCGAACGCCGCGCGAACAATTCGAATAATCGCGACGTGTTCCTCCGCGAATTCGAAGGCGCGTTGGTGAAGGTGTTTGCGAATTTCTCCGGCAACTTCCGGTCAGCAGTTCTTGATACGAGTACTTGGAGGAAACTCGAGCACTTCGGCCTCTCGTCGCGGTATTTTGTACGCGTCAGAGGGCGAGTGGATGAGGACAGAGCCGGAAATAGAGCCGTGTCCCAAACGAACAGCCCGGTGGAAAGAGGGGCTGCTAGCTGGTGGCTCTGGCTAGGGGCGGCGAAACCAACCACGGTCGGATAAATAGCATCCTTTTGATAGTCCTGGATCGTATGCTTTGAACGGGTCCCATCGCTTTGTCTGGCCTCCATCAAGTGAACTTGAGGGGCCACGTAATAATTACTCCGGCACAGAGGAAGCACCTAACTGGCAGTCTCAAAGTGGTCGTTACCGGTATCAACGGCACGTTGGAGACAAAGCTAGGAAAGCCTAATCGCTCGATTGCCGTCGAACGCTGGCCACAGTGGGGCCAAAATATCGCCGGCTACGTTTCCGGTTGCCTATGGCGCCGATATAATATACAGCTCCGTGTGCTTCGTCGATGCAAACAGAACTGTACCCGTGAGACCACGCACCTGGCCCGTTCATTCAATTTATGCGATGGGAATTGAGTTACCGAATCAGGATTTTAATATTCTGGCTCTGGGTCGGGTATCTGGGCGGCTGGGCTTTTTATTGAGACGCCGAAAATCGAGTAACTGAGTAGCCATTTTAATATCCTCACACAGGGTCAGGTTTAGGTTTGCTTGTCTGGTTCATTCATTCAATTTAGGCGACGGAAGTCGAGTAACCATTCGACTCAATGGTACTCGCCAAAAATTGAATTAATTAAATGCTGATTTTAATATTCTCTAGGTTAGGTAATTTCAAACTCAAAGGCACATTGCTTGTAAAAAGAAAAATGAGAATTGGAATTTGAAAGTGGCACCTCTAAAATGGAATTACATGCACAAAATAAAACAGCTCGTGCAAAATGGCGGCGTTCCAAATCGAAATGAATGTCTCCATTTTTTAGGTAAAATGGCCCCGAGTAGAAGAGACCGTTAAAATATCTTCCAGTGCAAATTTGATGGGCCACTGTGCATGATTCCGTTCGGAAAATATTTCTTACAGCTTTCAGGGCCAGGATACGACACACTGGAACGGCGGCGAAGGTGATTCAGGTCGAACAACGCTCGTAGACTCCGGAGAATCGAAGTTTCCCCGTAAAAATAAGTTTCGCCCTCCCCGGACGAGCTTAAAAGCAGACGTACTCGTAAACAATAACACCGGTGTGTATAAATAGCCGGCTAATAACCCGGCCGAGGTGGTCAGAAAGTTCGATCGAACTTCCATAAAGGAAGTTTCCCTCGCGGAACTTGACTTAAGCAGCAGCACTTTTCGCTCGGCCCCGGTTATTGATGAAACTAAACTTTCATCGAGCTATTTTCCAGACCCTCGGCCAGAGAGCTCGGATCGGTTTGCGTTTGACTGCGAACCGGCCGGGAGGAATAATCGAAACTGCAAAATGAACACCTGCCGTTCACAGCGCCAATCCCGACCGAGGAGAAATTATTTTTCACGTTTTCCGGCCAAGCGGGGCGAGAAAAGCTCCGGTAATTATACCGAAACACAGAGCGGCCTTCGACCTCGATAACCTTGAAATACGATGTCGAGGTCACCATTCTAAACCAATATTTCTCATCGGCAAATAGGCTTTTTTGTTCTAGTTTCCTTTCTAGTTTTCGAAATGTCCAACATCGTTTTCCCATTCAGCCTAACAATCTCTTCTGAATAATATTAACTGTTTATTAATCTTTCACAACACTTCACAACGTTTACAATGACAAATTCTTAAAGCGTATACGTTGTTACAAACGTGACAAGTCCGCAAAGGTACTTTCAAAAATGGACACTAGTCGATCGTAAGAGATTCTTTTTAACACGGGTGTGACAATGTTGATTTAAAAACGAACTATTATACTTTTAGTCTACGATTGTACTGAACGAAGAGCTCCGACGAGAATACAGTCTCTCTACCACAGCCCGAAGTGACGCCATCTTTGTAATAGAAACCCCTTTCGTTTGATAGAAAACATCTAGCGAATTACTGTATCATTTTCTGTGTACACTCAACAATCATATATGTATATATCTATTTTTTTGTTTGTATATTCGAACTCGATAATCTGTAACATTGTGTAAAAATTGGAGGAAGTAACATTTAGTTTCCGTAATATTAGAGCTAGATGCTGGATGATAACAGCCCACTCATAGCCACCAGTTACGTCTATGCATCCAAAAATCAATTTTCAAAATTCTGTTTCAATTAATCCACAATTTATCTTCGTCTAAAAGATCCTCGAAAATTCCCCATTTTATTTTTAAAATGCCTCCGTTTGTTTCGCACTTCTACGTATTTCCTATTTCCTTCTAGGTAAATGTTTAAAAAATTATTTCTTTATTGATCCACGTTCCATCTTGATTTTTAAAAGATCCGATTCAATATTTTCATTCTATTTCTTGAGTATCTTCAAAATCTTTGGATCTTACAGGGAGATATTAATTTCACCCATTTTCTTGTAAATTCCTTCATCTATTGACAAACCATCTGTCCATGATTGAAAAGTCCGTAAAAATTTGCGAATTAATTAGTAAAATCCTCAATTCCAAAAATCGAATATTTCGGACCTGTACCTCCAGCATCGACAACCTTTTAGGATAGTCGGTCGAGTCCCACCGACCTGAACACACAATACATGTATAAAAGTCAAGGTAAATAACGTGTAGCATCCTCGAACGCGTAAGTACATCGCTCACACGATTAATATACGTATATACCTATATATTCTGTCACAACTTGGCAAGAATGCACGATCATTAAGTACTTAACGACAGTAAAAACAGGTGCCGTACGAGAGGTAACGAAGTCGCGAACAGTTTGATTGTTTCTCACCCCTCTATGACATAATACTTATCGACTAGTGTACGAACTTTGGTTAGACACAATAACAGCATCAAAAATACATTAGATATAGTCGAAAAAATCACCGAACCCTGCCCTGAATCATAGCCACTGTATCACAATGTTTGGCAAGTGAAGTGAGACTGATGCACTCGCAACGAAAGTGATAAAACTCATGCACGACCCTTCAGAATTACACTATACAACGTTCTTTAAGAAAAAAACAAAATATAAATTCAGAATAAGTGACTTCGAAGTTTAAAACGTTGGTTTCCTCGATGACCCAATTACAGCGTGACCTACTTACACATTTCATTCTAGAACTTCAATAATTCTACAAATATTCCCGTGAAATATTCTTCAAAATCTTCTTTAAAATCTTCACACAGAATTAAGCTTCCGAAGTGAACGATAAAAATAGAATCATTTTTTAAAATTCCAATACCGGTACATAATCTCCAGTATTGGTACCCTGTTGATAAAATACCGTCCGATCATGTTGATAAACCATTTTCGCTTCTTCGAGTTGTGTCACCTTCGTTGCAGCAACATGTACTGTTAGGAGTTAGAAAGTCGACAGTCGAGACTTTACGGGCGACAAGAGAAGACATAGAGTCTCGTGCTGAAACAGGCACGAAATGTTTAAATACATTTTTCCAGATGCTTCGATTAATAAATTCAAACATGACTTTCTTCTTCAGATACAAGTTGGCAGTGGAGACGTTACGAGGGAGGGGGGAGGGATATTCGATTCGACAAGTCTCGTTTACAAACAGACTTAAACAGATGTGATGAATTGACTCGAATTAAAAGGACACTTGTATCGCGTTTCGAAGGACACCCCGATCACAGCCGACTGACAACTTCCCAGCCCCCAACAGTACTTACATTACTTCCTGTATCTAAATACACGTCGTGCGTCCGATAGTAACAGGCAAATCTTATCGTCGCGGAAGATGAAAGACAACATGCGTCGAGAATAGTCCTGTGTACCAGGGGAAGCGGCGATGGAAGACGACAGTACGTGCGTGGATGCGTAGAACATCGTTTACGAAGTACAAATGGATGTGTAAAACGTGATTTCTCTCGCGAGTAAAACCGGAAACTACCATAGAACGAGACCATCGGTATCCAATTAATCCACCTGATCGGCTACCAAACGGTTCGCCCTACTTATACTGAATCCAACGAGACGAGTCAGTGTAAATAAACAAACCATCAGCTTACGTTGTCAAGTATCGGAGAAAAACAACATTCGAGGATTCTGTCCGTCAGCTGACTACATTTGTTTGATGTCACTGACTCGACTGGGTTGGACTATAGTCTAGTAGCCTTTCGGCTAAGATATTAGGAGATTCAAGTACAAGGATTCCTTTAGTCAGCCGTCAGCCGTATAAAACGCGATCCTCCGATTATCATACGGATCTGGGGAGAGGAGTTTCATTCGGCTACGTGTAAGAACACTGTCAGCAATAGCACGAAGTGCTAGGCGGCGGCGTGTCACGCTCGAGGCACCGCAATACTCTCTGATGTGGCAGCAACGATTTGTCCACGGTGGTTTCCATTCGGCGCATCACCCGGTCCAAAAGCACCTCCACGGCGTGCGCCACGTTCTGTCCGGTTACTGCACTCGTTTCCAGGTAAACCAAACTAGGAAATACAATCCATGCAGAGCCCTTGAGCTGTCACGACTCCTGGCTCCGCCAGTTTATAGGATTAAAGGGCCCGCTGTCCTCTTCGGAGAAATGTTCTGACAAAAAGCTAAACAGAGATGACGAGATGAGCCAGGGAATCCCGGAGCATAGGCTGACTGTTATATGATCCAATCCGTTTCATATCTCAGCTCGAAGCTGCAATATACCGGCTCAGGAACCAATCAGACTCGAGCGTCTTCGGCCGGGCATCTTCCCGGTCCCGTACAGTAGCTATTTTTGCTTCTAAACGATTTAAAGAAATTTTGTCAAGTAACAAACAACGGAATTTTCAATTCAGTGTGTCGAGAAACTCCTAGTCTAAATTAGAAGCTCATTGACACGGAAACCTTTGAATTAAGGTTGCTATTTCATAATTTTCATAATCATTTGTAACATCATAGTGCACTGTTCAGGTTGTAAAGATTCTAACAAAGTATTTTGACAACATATTTATAGTTAATAAATTCTATTAAAATTGTTAGAAAGTTAATGAAATTCATTTTCAACTTTTCCATGCTACACGAATCTCAAAAAAGACAGTACACAATGAAAGGTTCAATGTTTCGTTGTTGAAAAGATTAAATTAGAATCTTCTTTGCAATCTCAGGAGAACATCACGATTCATCGACCGAGCCCTAAAGTAAATGTCTGAATGTTATTTCTGATAAAATAAATTTGTTTCTTTGAGAATTTGAACTCTTGCAACACCAGTGACTCCTATTCTCGTATCGAGGCAACCCACTTCCGATTCCGGGAAAGATACGACAGATGGAGCAGTGATAGTCAACATGGTGGGGGCTATGACCTTGAACGATTGATTTTATCCAAACAGTATGTAGTCAGAACATTTCTTCAAAGGGGAACCTAGCTGTGTTATTTACCCGTGTTTCTCCGCTAATTCCCGTGCCTTGTCTTCACTAACGACACGTTTGTCTTCCAGATCGGACTTATTCCCACAGAGGACTATGTCTGGATCTTCGCAGTATGCGTGAGTCTACACGTGTAGAGTAATCTTAAATGATTTTCTATTAACTTATCGAGTACTATGTGCATTTTATCGATCGAACGACGGTTTGAGTTGTGACACAACAATCAACATAATAAATAAAGATGTACGTATGTTATTTGAAGAAAAATTAATTTATTAAACATAGAAACATAATAAACAATATACAGTCATACAGAATTATTCGATTTTGACTATACAGTGTTTATGTTTCGAATATGTATGATATACAGAGGTCGAGAATAATTCTACTTTGATCATTAAAGGACTGCTGAGACTTCCACACGCTATTGTACCAAACTACGTTATAGTATGAAGCTACCATGCATCATGCACTAACGACCGAAGCCTTAATACCCTAATTCGATTTTCTATTAATAAGCCAACTCAAATCACCGTTCGGTTAGCAGTTTACTTACACAAAGCCATCTAAAACTACGGTATTAATAAATGATTAGTACCCTAAGTTGTTCCAGCCAATTTCTTACTTCAAGGAACGAGAGTTCATTGGTCAGGTCAAAGATTAGGAGGAACCCCATGGAATCCCGGTAAAATGCAGTTGTTAAACTTCTGAACCTAGATATCAATAGCATGAAAGCACTTTGTAGGTATAATGGTAGTTAGCTCTGTAATTGCCTCTATTAAGGGGACTACCGATACCAGCTTTCAAGGATGCACAACAATGTATGCGCATCACTCCACATAATTCAAGTACTTTTCAATGGTCATAAAAGTGTTAATGTAGCTTGTAACTAGTTGCAATTGTTATAAAAGATTGCTGCTGCTACTACTAAGATACTACCAAAATAGACAGAAAAATCATTACCGTTCCTGGCCAGCTGTATCCCACAGCTGCAAGTGCACACGTTGGGTTCTACCATTCGCTGTCTGGTATATCTGGAATATATAATGATCCTAACGTGTCAGTAACCACATGTCTCAACATCATTTACATATACATGAACACTCTGTGAACTCTCTGTGTACTTGTGAATAAAATAGACCATGGATCTTCATACAAATTAACCCTTAGCTCTTGAATAGCAAATAAGGTGCCATTAAAAATTGTCACACTATTATTCAAAACAATTTTAACATTACTGATATAACTTTAGTGTCACTAGTACGAGTGATAGGAAAGGATGACAGGAAATAAATCATATACAATTGAAATATATTAGGTCGGACGAAATATGTGGGTATCGAAATTAAAACAGCTTCTAGTGGAAAGGGTTAATTGCACGAAGATCCTCGGAATAAAATAAACGATGAATTAAAGTTACAATTATAAAATCCGCACTTGATTTATAATTATCGAATAATTAACTCACCACCCGTTTCTCCTTAAAATCAATGCCAACCGTCGACATGAACCGCGAGTCGAAAGTGCCATCGGTGTATTGGTAGAGGAAACTGGTCTTGCCAACTCCGGAATTCCCAAGTGCCAAAAATTTAATCAAATAATCATACTCCATCTTCAGAGATCGGTAATTCGAGTTATCAGACAATCTGATCGAAATTGGTAGTTGGACGCGAGGTATTACTATCCCTAGGAATAGCTTAAAGCGAATCCATTTCGTAAAAGGAAAGCTCGCATTTTTTAATAATCGCAAAATCGTTTCAGTACACGAAACATGTGCGACATTAGACACCTGTTGCCTACGTATACAATTTTCAAAAGATTCGCGCGTCTCGATGCGAAATACCTGATATACAAAAACGTCTGCCGACTACTTGGAAGCAGAGACTTTCTCGGACTCGAAGATATGGTACAGGAAAACCGCGAAAATTAGCACACCGTTCTAAATTCACGAACTACACTGAACTTCGTCGACACCGATGTGCGACAGGTGGAAAGACGCCACGGACAAAGAATATGGACATAACAAGAAGCGACACTTTCGGCAATATTTTTGATGTCAGTATATTCGACTGTCTCTTTAAATCAGTTGTACACGCGAGCGGGAAATTTAAATCGAATGTTCTTAGTATTCTTATTTCGTATCGATGTGTAGAAATTAGGAGTCTATCTGCGTCAATTTATAATGTAATATTTATAAATATTGATTTCTGAAGTGTTCACATTAATTTTACTATGATTAAAAGTCTAAATATCTCTCTAAAAATAATTCCTCTCACAGAGTGTCACCTCTTGTTATATTACTACTCTTTGTCACAAGTGCGGGTAGATGCGCCAGCAGTTCTACCAACATAAATATGGAAACAAGAAAATTCCTTGTCCTAGAAACAAAATGGTGCTCAGAGGACGCAGCTCTCCATTGGTTACTGCATTTTTATGTTTCTTTTTCTGTATATACTTATTTAACAATCATGAACAGATGTTACAGTAATCAAAGTCTTCTATAAATATCTTTTTATTTAACAAAATGTAAATTTATACTTAAAATTCTGGGCTGTGTTAACTTTTGGTAAAACACACCACAACGTTAGTACAGTGCTACCATCAACCTTAGGTTACGAGTTTTTTTTGTACTTGGTAAACAAAAACGAGATAAAAAAACCGCAAAAGTGATAGCGATAGGACAAGCTGTGCTGCTATTATGGTAGTGTAGCTATATGTAGCAAAGTCATTTTGTAGATACTGATCAAAATAACTTCCCTTAGGCGTTCAGTCGACCCATAAATTGCATCGTTTCTTTTTTACGCAAATTTTCACTTTTGCTATATAGAACGCAAAAATTTGTACTTTTAGGACGATCTAAATATTACTAACAGTTTGTAAATTTTTTTGGAATGTCAGGTTTTCATAATTTTATAGGGGAAATGCGAGGTTACGTTGCTTGCAATATCATACTATGTTCGTGTCATAACATTATGAGATATGAACAATATCTCCGACAGTGATGATTCCGTCTTCTTTAGACTCTTTAGTCAAATATATGCCAAACCTTAATTTACCATGAAATTGTTCGGCAAGAGTACGTAATGGTTCTACAGTTTTTGAACCAGTTGTTTGATCAATGCAGATCATTTGGCACCGGGTGCAAGGCCCTGTTACCTAAGTGGGTCAAACTATTATTATTAGGTCATATTCCACAACCTAATAATATTACAGATAATCTGTATGCTAATTACATTACATACCATAAATTTATTTTTTCCTATACACACATATTTCCATTCTGTTTCTTCAAAAGCTTCATTGCTATTTAATACCATGTTACCCCTGAATCTATGTATAATTGTATCTTTTTCGACTTCTGTGTCGAGTACTTTGTTGCTTAGCCATAGGACGCTTGCTTTGTTTATTAATAAATATTGAGCTTGACTGGAGAACGATAGCTCAGGTTTATTGCCATCTGTTCAAGAAAAATTTAATTGAATAATCCAATGAAATAATTTGTGAGTTTGATTATACCTTTTTGCTTAGTCTCACAGTTGCTTTGTCTTATTAGCCTCAAATTTGGCAAACCTAATGCCAAACTGAGCCACTCAGAGACCTCTGAGCCACAGTCTACACCCTCTACTTTGTGACCGCAAACTCTACTTTTGCACACTGTTCCTTCTACAGTATTTACAAAAACATTGTCCAATGGAACACTTATTGTAGGCATTTCTGAAATGCATTACAAATTTTAGGCACAATCCAGTTACATGATAATAACATCTACAATAATTAGACTGCATACTTGGGTAATTTAACTGCATAACTTTTTTTCCTTTCAATATTACTGGTCTTAGCAAACACAATTTAATATTTTGCTTTTGCGTTAAACAAGTGCCAGAGGATGTGATGATCATCCATTCTCTGTCATATTGTAATCCTTTAGAGTTTAAGCTCCAGGATCCTTTTATTTGATAAGCAGCACATGATTTTATTGGATATATGTACAATTGTTCCAATGTGTATTTCATTCTTGTTACACTGTTATTTATAGTCAAATTGGAAAATTGATTACCATCCATAAAATCAACAGACTCCCTTATACTTGGTAATTTA
The DNA here is from genome assembly GCA_028453745.1 of Agapostemon virescens. NCBI lineage: Eukaryota > Metazoa > Arthropoda > Insecta > Hymenoptera > Halictidae > Agapostemon > Agapostemon virescens. Next base: position 18,992,117 of record CM052082.1, read on the forward strand.
TTGTTAATTCCATTTGTGTTGTTGTTGCTTATATGACATACATTTTGTATATTTCTATTTCGTTGAGAATACTTGTTGTGCAAGACTGCTTTGTAGCTGAGCCACCAATCTGGAATTTTATGTACCTGTGGTCCATCTACAAAACATTCTTTGATCATAAATAATAAAGTCTGTACATCTTTGAGCGTGGACATGTACCCAAATGAAACTCTTACAGCTCCTGTTGGTCTACCATTTATTAAGTCAGCAGCACCCCCACAAACATACCCTGCATCATAATTCTGGAGAACATCTTTATTCGACAAAGCTAAATGCCTTTGACATGCACCAGGGTTACAAAAGCATCCTGTTCTTAGATGTATCTTGAACAGTGCTGCCATGTTCAACACTTCCATGTACCCTACATACTCACTGTTTGAGCGAATTAGATTGAATGCAACAGTACCCCCTTGCAAATCACAGTTTTCATAAGCTGTATCGGTATACAGTTTCGCAACTGGTTTCCCATTACCATGATGAAGCTTCAGCAAGGATTCATGCAAAACTCTTGCAAGCGAAAACACATGGTAAGAGATTTTTTGCATCTTAATGAATGACAATATATCCAAACCATGTCTTAACGATGCTATAGAAAGAAATGGCAATGTGCCATCTTCAAACCTGTAAATATAAAACATTAACATTAGGTATCCAGAGCATTAGAAGCGACTATTTTACTTGATAAAATTTCTTTTAAATATATATCCAAAGTAATACATTCTTACTAATAATTCCTAACAATTATATCTTTGCAATCTGGACAATCATAAATATAAAATATCAAAACATCCACGTTTTTCGTAAACCTAGTGTCAATTAAGATCACCGAGGACTCCATGATTTACCTTTGATGCAAGTTCTCCCGTTTCACATGGAACATCTCGGAACTCAAAGAAACATCTACAGTACCCCCACCATAGTAGACCTTGTGCAGTACACATGCACTCGAGTTCTTCACGAGCAATGCACCGATACCAGTAGGGTATCCAAACATTTTATAAAACGACAGAGTGACAAAGTCTGGCTTGTACATAGACAGGTCCAGGTCACTGGTGGACACAAAAGCAGCAGCGTCAAGCAGCACATACCACTTGGTGGCTGTATCATGTGTTATACTTGACAAAGTTCCATTGTGTACATCAGAGATCCATTGTAGAGGGTACTTCAGTCCCGAAAAATTACACTGCGCCGGATACGCGAAGAGCGAGTTGCTTTTGTGTTGGGACAAAGTTGAGGGCGGGGAAGCGTCGAAAACTTTGAAAGCGTCGTCGTGCTTAATACAAGTTACCTTCGCCCCTCTGTTTACGACAACTTCCCTCATCCCCAGGACCGACGTGTGATTGTCCTGCGTGTAAACAAAATGTCCCCCGTCGGACAAGACACCTTTCGTTGTCTTATCCGTGAACAGGAATGCATCGGCGACGATCTTCAACGACGCGGTCGCGCCGGAAGTGAATATCACCGTATAATCGTCCGGGCACGTGTGAAAATGATTCAACACCCTGTAAAAATGAAATCTCGTTGATAAAAATACCAGGAACATGCACGCATCCCCCTAGGATGACATCTTACAAGTATCTTGTCCGCTCTATGACATCCTGAGTCAAGTTACTCGCGGTCCCAATGGAGTGCGGATTAGCATAAAGCGAGTTATGCAAATCGTCTGCGATCTGTTTTATCTGCGAGTCCGAATATAAAGTTGTGCCCGCGTGGTCCAAGTAGCATTCCTCTGAAATTAAGCAGGTTTTAAAAATACGATCGATTCTTCTCCCCGTATCGGCAGCGGAGTAATTTCATCGTGCCCCTGACGGTGCACTTAAGCATTGCGAAAGCGAAAGGGGTAAATACCTGTGGTTCTCGAGAAGTTGTTCGCGAGAATTTTCGTGGTTTCGTCATCGTATACCGGCGTGTACGATGTTGCGTCCACGGTGTTTTCCATGCCGATGATCGAAAACGCAGAACGGAGATAACAGGCGAGCACAAGACTATCGGCGATGCTTGTGTAACGACTATGCATCGGTACATGACATAGCGACAGAATAGAATGATTACCTAATAGAAACGGTAACTACTATGCTCCTCCTTTCTGCGGCTTCCACGAGCCTCGAAGAGAAGTACAATTCACTCGATTCACCCGTACGCTGACTACAGCAACATGTGTATCTTTCTATGTGCACGCATAATTCCTGCTAGTCACGAGTGTCTTGCAATAATTGCAACATCTGCTTTCGGGTAAACACGGTCTACACAAGAAAAGAGACGAATGACAGAGCTACGAGTTAATGCATGAACAACGAGCGAGATAATATTCCCGGCAGAATTCATTTTGATAAATGAACGAAGATAATGTGCAGCGATCGTTACGAGTCCCGATACCAATCGTAAACGTCCGACTGTTTTCTTTTCGAATTCGTTGCGAAGTTTCAATGTAAAATTCGAAAGAATACTGCGGTATCAATCGATAAGAGCACGCGTACGGGTAATCTAATTATGTGACGTAGACGGACCAAGAGTATGTTAAGTATGGTAAGAGGCGTGTACGTAGCGTACCGAGCAAACACACCAATGCGTTCGGCAATCGACTGAATCGATAGACAAGCAGATCCATTCGCATATCAGCTAAAAGTGAAAGGAGATTTAATGCGAAATTTTGGAAGTTCATTGGTGATCACGAACTTTTAGAGCGTACTTTCATATCTGACGAGGTGGCCGAGTGGTTAAGGCGTTGGACTGCTAATCCAATGTGCTCTGCACGCGTGGGTTCGAATCCCATCCTCGTCGACCTTCTTTTTTACCATTTTTTTTTCGCGTACAATTTCACAGAATAATTTATCACGACTGCGTTATCAAATGCGTAGCAATGTTTTGCCGAAAATAATTTTCCGTTACTCGGAATTTAATTTATTCGTCGCGGACCAGTCTATAATTTTCAGCTCGGTTTACGATGAATTGATTACGATTATAAGAATCGTCTTTTTATCATTTTTTTGTTCCTCCCCCCTTTTATTATGTGTCGCATTTTTATATTGTTCCTCGAGAACGCGACCCATCGTTTCTGCAGAAAATAAGTACCAGTTTATAATTTTCCTTTTTTTTTACTCATTTTCCGATGAACCTGTAAAATGTTTATGACCATTTCTCACGTTGTTGTATTAAATAATTGCATTGTTATATTGCATCCTCGAAATACGTTGCAGTAATTTTTCTGATTTCGAACTGTACGCAATTTTCAGTTGATTTTACGATCGACGAACACGAGCAGGAATGTAGAACAGTGTGCGTGGCTTATATTAGTTTGTATGCAATTGCCGCCATTAAACAAATTAAGGCTATGACGCGATACCGTAGTAGAAGGTTATAAAACGCAGGTTTCTTTGCAAGAAACGGGACAGAAAGAAAAGGGACAATGCGAAATACGTGCACAACAAAACGACCTCCACTACCAGACACATGGGGAAGCGAAAATGCATCGCCCACGAGATCCCACGAGATAATCAGCGACAACAAATCGACCAGCTTCCACCCTAGACAAGTATTAAGTGAGCCCGAACAGATTCGACCGGTCGAACAACACGGTCAATGTCCACGGAGGTAATAACTTTTGTTTGCATAAGACCACGAAGAGTTGCTAAGCTCTTCGAAAGACTTCTCGCCTATCGAAGAGTTCCTCCAGATGACGGATCGTCTCATTAAAAGCAAATCCTTGTCACCGCGCGAGACCGACATACTCAAAAACCTGTATGCCCGTTATCAGTCCATTAAAGGTTACGGTCCAGCCGTTGAGAACACTGATTTCGATCACAGTAAAAAGACAAGTGTTAGAAACTCGGCTGTGCGAAACTGTCTTTAGACAATTTGAAATACGTCGTGCATTGTTGCAGGACAGAAAAGATGCGGTTGCCGATTTGATAGATCGTCGTGCCGAAGTTGCGGGGCCATCAACTTCAAAGGGAAGCAAGACCGCGAAACCGGAGCAATTGGGCGAAGATGAAAGACGGAGGGCCAGGTCGCGAAGGTTGTCGAAAGTCGAGGAACAATGGATGGGACTGGAGACTGTGGATGACCCCGACGGAGAAATTATTTGCAATCCCGAGAATTTTAAAATCGATAGCGTTTTCAGCGATTTCTCGTTCAACGACGCGAAACACGAGCCGAGGATGTCGAATAGGATTAGGGAATGGATAAGGAAACGAAAGTCAGGGCACTGGGGCAGTCCGAGGCAGAGTAGACAAAGCGAGCTGGCCAGGGTGGAAAGCAAGCCTGATCAGCATGTACAAACAGTCGAGGTACTCGAGGAAGGAGGACAATCAACATCGGTAAGCTACGAGGAATTTGTCCTTTTTATCTAGGTACATCTATTTCGCGTCTCCTGCCCCCCTTCTCCACTTTTAGATACCGAAATCGCATGACAACAGACGGTCGACTCGGTCAATAATGTCGACTCGACGGAACAGAGAAGTAGAAAGTGTTATTTTCTGTGAAAGACTGTCCCGCGCGAGGCTGCCCGATTGCTTCAGGGTTGCTAGAGGCCTCGCCTACGTGTTTCTACAGGGAAACCGCCGCGGGGCTGACACCGCGATAGCCAGTTTTGTCTAATAATGTAACCAGATCACCAATACCACCGCCCATGTTACGTGAAACCGGTGCACACAACATATATGGCTTTATATGTCAGTGCCACAATTCAGAGAAAGTGCGGCCTTGACGGGTTTTACAATATCACGGTCCGGCATTGGTATATGTATCACGTTGCATAAACGAAGGGAAGGACACGAAATAAGGCGAAAAAAGGTTGTAAACGCTGCTCGTGACGTAGCCACGCGTTCCCTTTCGAGATCGGGGATAAGCGAAGGTTTCAGAAAAAACTTGATCCCGAGAGACACGCCGAAATAACATAACCGATGACCGAACACCGGTGATTGCCGATTACAACCTTTCCCAGACGAAACGCACTCGCCACCAGTTCTTGAACCCTCATGCCCTCCTTGCAAATCGTTGCTCAAGATGCCTTACAAGATGTACCTTAATTCAATAAACCATGGTCCCGCATTCGATACGAACACTTCAAGATGTAAAATAATCATAGATATATGTTTCTTCAACCCTCTTAGACTGTTTAGAAATAGCTGCACGAAATGCTCGCTTTGTCGTACCCTAACCCTTACAGCAATAAATCAAATTTTCGACGCATATTCTCATACCTAAAATATAGACTAATCTGCGATCAGCTAGAGACACAAATTTATGTCTCAGCTAAAGACATTCGCAAAGTTATAAAGGGAAACGGAAAGAGGGTAATCCGAGTACTCGGTTATCGGCATAAGGGTTAACCTGAAAAAAACGTGTATATTTATAGAGATCCTAATCGCTGATCATCTATAAACCGAACAGCGTAAAAGCAAGGGAATTAGACTATTAAGGAGCTACGACTACTAGATTGTTTATAATATCGTATTAATACAGGCGGCAGGTGCTACCTCGTTAACTGAAAATTCTGGCGCCGCAAAACGCGCTCGGTAATGATATCGAGACTCCGATAAACAGTCGTCGCCGGTAGATATTGAGCAATTTCGAAGTATAAACCATTGATTAACGATTAACGTTTTAACGATGCACATTGACTTGTGCGCGTTAAGGAGCGGATCCTTTCATACTTGCACCGGCCAGACCGGCGCGGTCTTAATTACGCCAGGTACCACACCTGGAATTCGTCCATGTCCCCTTTTGCCACGGCTATCCTTCTCCACCTTCGCGCTTTCTATCCTCGCTCCTTAATGATCCCAACAACAACAGAAAAAAGCCTGCGGTACAGTTTGCCCCTCCCCTTCATCAGGCGTGTCCAATCGCATTGGGAGCAGTGGCACCCAAAATTCGATTGATCCCGCTGCGATCTCCAACGAGTATAAATAGTGGGCCTGGACACGGTTTTGGTCAGAGCCGAACAACTCTTTCGAGCAAAAAGCAAAATGGCATTCAAGGTAAGGCGATCCGCACACCCTCGGGGTCATAGGCGACCCGGCCAGATAGCAAAGCGAAGTATGCTCTACGGAGCCGACGATACACGCTTTGAGCTTGGTCTACGGTGAAAACTTCCAACGATTTCCAATTTACTTTGACTTCTCCCTTGAAAGACGATGTCCTTTGATCAACCTTCGTAAGCCCTCTAATGGCAGCATTGTTCAACATCAATTTCGACTTTCGATGACCGGTAGTGGGTTCTCATAGATTTCTTGACAAATGCGAATTTAAAAGTTACTTTTCTTCCTCGGTTACTTCCTTTGGGAAATTCAATCGCGTCTTTATGCTGAAGAATTTTTTCTCTTCTAATGATAAAATTTATGAAGATGATTTTTACCTAGAACACAGAATGCAAAGTTTGTCAAACACAATATTAGAATCGACTGGAACGTGTTTAAATTAAAATCGTAGACTAAGTAACTCGTCCATTTTTGTTTCTCATTATAATTCCTCTAATTATGTTTTAATCGTGACTTCATATTCTAGCGACGACTTCTCCTCGTCGAAGTCGCCTCAAAGTCCGAACGAACGAGTTTCTTTTCACACGGAATTTCTGACTTTCCACGATAGGCACTTTGCCAACGAAGCGCGCCAATGAACTAACGAACAAATTTGTTTGCAGCTTGTAGCATTCGTAGCCTGTTTGGCAGTGGTCCGTGCCGGAGGACCGGCGGCGTACGACATCGCGACAGCGTCCGGCGACCTCAGCAGCGTGGGCTACACCCAGGAGTCGACCCAGAAGGGTTACGCGGGTCAGAACGTGATCTCCTCGTACTCGAGGGCTGAGGACAGTGCACACTCTTCGGTCCGCGTGAGCAGCCAGAGCATCAGCAACGACGCATTGTTGAATTACGACGTTCACCATGCCCCGATCGTCAAGGCCGCGATCGCTGCCCCTACCTACCTCGCTCCGAGCGCTCAGCCACTGATCGCGAAGACCTACGCCGCCCCGTACAGCTACGCTGCAAGTGCGCCTTTGATCGCCAAGACGTACGCTGCACCTGCTGCACCTCTGTTGACCAAGGCCTACGCTGCCCCAATTGCAGCACCTCTCTTGACCAAGGCCTACGCTGCTCCGCTTGCTGCCCCGATTGCTGCTCCTCTCTTGACCAAGGCGTACGCCGCCCCGGCTGCTCCCCTTTTGGCTAAATCCTACATCGCGCCTGCTGCTCCTCTTCTGGCCAAGAGCTTCGAATACTCCGCCCCGGCACCAATCTTCGCCAAGAGCTACGAATACGCCGCATCCGCTCCGCTGATCGCCAAGAGCTCCCTGTACGCGTCTGCACCAGCCTACGCATCCTATGCAGCTGCTGCACCAGCCTACGCGTCTTACGCGTCCGCTCCTCTTCTGGCCAAGTCCTACGCCTCGTACGCCCCGGCTCCTCTTCTGGCCAAATCTTATGCCGCTCCTCTTGCTACTCCTCTTCTCGCCAAAGCCTATGCTGCTCCTCTGAATTACGCGCCACAGGCTCAGCTGATCTCGAAATCCTACGCTGCGCCCATCGTGCACACCGAGTTCAGCGGACTCGGCACCAGCTACTCCTGGTAAACGCATTCTTCACGACTCCATTAATCCTTTCGGTAGTTTCTGCATCATTCCGTATCATCTTCAGAGTCTGTTCTCAGGCTACTGACTCCATAGTCAGCCTAGGCTGAACGTCTAGTGCTTCTGTTCGAAAGAGACTGTCGTCAAAGTTGTCGCTTTCAGCACAAGTTCGCATTGTCGAGAAGTTCGAAGAACTTGGCTGCTGGAAAGCGCCACCGGCTGCGAGGAACACTTGCGGGAAAGGGTTAATGGACCAGCTTGATACGATTCGTGTAGATAAAACCCGTCCCACGCACTTTGTAGGAATTTATTCGATTTGTCGATCGCACGTTGGTGCGTAGATATATACAGTTTTAGGTATAAAACGATTTTATATGTGATGATTGTATGTATGTATGCATCCGCCATGTTCTTTTTACCACGGGCAATCGAATGGAGACTTTCGATGTGCGCCAACAAATAAATCCTAATTTTTTAATTAAACCTCGACGTTGTTCGTGTACCGTCAACTGTTCCCAGTAATTTTACATCCCTTCCGAGTTGCACAAGTTTTAACTTATTGCAACAGTATCGGTTTACGCTCGCAAAATATGCAAATTAGCGTATGAATATAAATATATGCAATACGTTTTATTTATCGTCCGCGACCAACGCGGCTTGAACCCTTTTTTAATGATTTTGTTACGTTCCAATATTTACTGTAACAAACGGCCGAAACATTTCGCGTTTCGTGAAAGTGCATAAATTACGATTACTACAGTTTGCGAATGTAGAGGTAAGTCTACGCTGTTTCAACAATGCTTTCAAACCACGCTGACTTTCGTTTTGCAATAAACAGAAGTGTAATTGATCGTAGTTGTGTTGAAAGTAATTTTATTTCGAGCGTAGCTCGTTTGCATACTTGCGGTGAAAGATAATAAATCTCCGCTCGTCCGCCATCCTTGGAATGTTATCTATGCGAAACAAAATGGTGGACGCCTTCGTAGAGTAGAAAAGGAACAGCAAGTTTCGTAAGGTGGGATTTTAACATGAAATAACTACAAGAGGTTGCCTTTAATCAATCAGGAGGCATGAATAGTAATCAGGCCAGTGTGACACAATCGTTGACGTGCTCGAAATTCATTATCCTTCGTGAAAAGACTTTCGGGCACGTCGCAATTGTAAAGAATCCGTTCTTCGAAGTTAGAAGGATGATTTGCATACAATGACCGATTGTCGATCGAGCATGGATTCCAACCAAATTTGGAATAATAGCAATACGATTCGGTTTTACGGAACAATCGACATGTTCCTTAGTGTGCTGCGTTTACGTAAGGAAAACACTCTCTTACTCAAAACATTCTTCAACGTACAATCAGATGAAATGTATCCTTTCTCAGAAAATAACGTGACTTTTCAATAGGTAATTCACGGTGGCGTCGCAAATAAGAAACTCCGCCTTAAAAAATTCTATAGTGACTTATTTTCTGAGATTCTAGAGACTTATTTCTACATAGGGGAAAAAGTTATTGTGTAGTGTCTACCTTGCAGGAAGATATTGATTGTTTAGGTATTCACGTGTGAGTTTGAACGTATAAGTTGTACGATTGTTGTAGGCAAACACGTGGTAATTTAGAAACTTTGCAATGACGAAAATAAGGAAGGTAAAACGTAGGAAGAAGTTCCGCACTTATGTAAATCGCAAGAGGCTGAGGAATAAGCAGAGGAAATTGCCAACAATCAGCAAGTGTGTATTGTAACCAAAAAGCATATTTTGACATGACTCCTGGTCAATTTTAAGTTTCTACATTTTTCATTCGCAGTCCTCTACTAAAAAGCTCATGGGAAGTGACAGTATCTACTAGAACTAATTTGAAGGAAATGGGACTGTCTTATGACCCAAATGAAACCTTAAAAATTCCCAATGTTAAGAAAGAATTGATTGAAGAAGCTAAGCGCAAGATTACAGAACCTGAAGAAGCTAAATGTAAGATTACAAAACCTGAAGAAGCGGTGTGGCAGGTAGAGGATGAAGAAGCAGTGTGGCAGGTAGAGGATGAAGAAAACGAGGAATCTATAAAAGCAAACATTGCCAAGGAATTGGAAGCCCAAGCTAAAGCACCTAGGGAAAGGTTGTTAAGGCTACCTAAAAGCATAGTACACTTTCTTACCAATTTAATGGATAAATATGGAGAAGATTACAAGGTATCTCTTGTTTAAGGAAATTTATTTAATCATTGACAAAACTGTTTCTTACTTCTATGTTGTCTGTCTAGGCTATGGCACGGGACAAGAAGAATTATAATCAAATGACATGGAAACAGATACGTGCTAAAATCAAAATGTTCAAAGGTATTCCTGAGCAGTACAATGAGTATCTCAATAGCAAAAACGCCAAGTAATTTTGAGGGATCTCATTATATTCAATAAGAAAACTTGTTGAAGTACTTGTACATATACAAAAGAGCATCGATACATGAAAGTTGTTGTTTAAGTGCAAGAAGTATAGAAAAAAACCAATAGATTAAAACATCATTATTTCAAAGTGCAGGGAGATATTTTTTATATCGCTTATACAATACTATACATTGAATTATCATTAAAATAGATCTACATTCTCATTTATATCACCCTCTAAACATTTAGCACTTTGTATACCAATTACAAAGTCAGTGTACAATTTGTATTGGATATAATTAAAATAAAAAAGATATGACAATGTTTAACTGTAGCCTTGTAAAATAAATAAATAATTTATTAAATAAATATATATCAGTGGAAAGACCAATATAAAAAAAGTACAACAAAGTTCCATGATTATGAATACGCTGTAATGAGCAATACTTAAAACTCGTTTACTTTTATTTTTATGTATTTCTCTTTTTTTTTTGTTTTTAAGTTCAAAGAATTGTTTTTATTTTCCTCTTTAACTTCGTTTCGGACGAATCGTTCTTTAAACGTTCGTGATAACTTTCATCCGCGAGAAAGTTCGAGCGCAATTGCATTTTACCGGGCATACTGTCCCCTCTACTTTTTATTTTCTTAAACTATTTGTTCTTTTTTTTTTTCTTTTACGCATAAAGTACTTTTCTTTCAACACATCGAATAAACAGTTAAGAAATTCACTTAAGTTTAAGTTGCCATGGAGAATATCTTTTTCCTAACCGCATCCATGGACTCATGATGCCAGTTATATTCTGTTGTCTCTGCTGGCTTCTCGGGTAGAGGTCTTGTCTGACATCCCATTATTTCTACTTTGTGCTTTTGAGGAGAGATACTTAACAAATCTAAGGCTTTTTTCACCTCCTCTGGCCTTAGAGCATTAGAACAATCCTGATTTCACAATACAAACGTATTAGCCATTGTAAACATTCATTGCACAATTGCATTTTCTCTTTTCATTAGCATTCAAATTTACCTGTTTATTAGCAATTACTAATATTGGTACATTGTCCATTCTCACATCATCTAACAATTGTTTTAGGGTAAAACCAGCCAATGTTAGTTTCTCTGAATCAGATGCATCTACTACAAATAACAAAAGATCCGTGTCTTGTAGGAAAGCAGACCAATATTTTCTTGTAGCATCTGCACCTCCAACTAATAACAAAATGAAACTTTTCTTTATAAACACCTTATACCGAGCCTTTTGCACAAGAACAATGATACATACTGTCCCAAACATTATAACAAAAAGATCCATGTTTCAATCTATATACAGAGGAACCTTGTGTAGGTTTTGGGGGTACAGTATAGCAACTTTCATCGCCATTTGCAACACTAATTTGCTCTATAATAGAAGTCTTTCCAGCTCCGTCTAAACCCAACACAACCACCCTTTTTTCATGAGTGTCATCAATCTACAAAGATAAAATGACAATGACTATATAACACCATGTTTACGGTCAACCTACCGACATTAATTCCTTCATTAAGAATTAAAAAAAAAACAATTAAGTAAATGTTTAAAGGAAGTCGTGAAAAATGATGTGAAAGTCGTCATCATCTCAAATTGACCAGAAATCGATTTTTTTATTTTTTTGTCGATCATGAGTGAAGCTCTAACCTTGGACACCTCTTCGAAACCTTCATCTATTGTCAGAAGCTCTTGCTTTTTCCAGTATCGGTACGCGATGTATGTACCGATACAGACACCGCCAATCCAAAATAGCTTCTGGCAGTTTCGAAATACATTTCGTACCATTGTTACTCATAAAAATCTCTGTTTAATGAAACACCGAATATGGACCACTTTCTCGAATTCGATTCTCTCGTGTTAGCACGTTATAGTACGCGTAAACACATCACCATGCATCTCAGCATCGTTTAAACAACGTATGTGCATATATATTTCTGATAAATACTGCTAGCCTCGTGAGATGTATTCAGGAAAATATAATCACGTGAATTGCAACAAATATATAATAAATTTTACTATTAAAACGCCAACTTCACGGCCCTTTATCAATGTGGTACTACTGATAAGATATAAAGGCTGCGAGAGAAACGATTCCTCTCGCGTATCCTTTGAATTTACCGAATCTACAGGTCGTTTCAAGTGCGAGATTTTTGCTATACATTTCATTACTTATACATGATGTCTCGAAATTGTCCGAATTCCTTGAAAGGGATGACTCGTGGAATTATTGTAATAAATATTTTTCTTTGTAAAAATGTTGCACGTGGTTTCATTTTCGAGTTATTAATGATAAACGCGGGCTAATCATAGCGCAGTTATAACAAACGAATTCCGACGTGGTGACAAAGTTGTTGGCCAAGCCGAGATATCTCCGTTGTAGCTGCGCTCAGATTGGTCTGTGTTTCTCGTTAATAGCTTGAAAACGAAACGTTAAATCGCGAAATGGCAAAGAAAAACGACTCTTAGAATAACCTCGGCAATCATCCCTTTCAAAGAACTAGAACATATTTTCAAGAATCATTTTTTGGAAATTGATTTCTTTAAATAGCTATAGATTGCTCACGCTCGAGATTTCGGTGTCTTCGATACAGTGCTGCCTCTAGTCTCATTTTTAGCCTAGATCAGATCCTACATGCTTTCAGATTAGAGCAGAACCTACATAATTTTTTAGCATGAACCAGAAATATCTTCTATGATAATATGAATGAAAATCTACTGACTTGCGTACTGAAACGTCCATGAAATTGTTTATTTAATAAAGAGAAATGAATTGTTTTCAGCAAACCTGTACTTTAAGTAATGTTCGCTAATAAAGCTATCGCACGCACATGTTTCTGACACTTCTGTGGTTAGTGAATGATTTTCACGAGCCTCAAGTGATGCAAAAATATTTTGCTCCATATTTTCACTAGCAATTACTTGTTCGGGCATTTTGAGACCCGTTATTAGAAAATGCGTTATCCGTTCACGTATTACGAAGAGCGGTTGGATCCAGTCGATATAGGTTAATTATGAGTTTCTCAAAATAGTTAGAATAATTTTGCATAAATGAATATGAACAACGTTGGGTCTGTAGAGTGCTTGACCCTTGAATTCGGACGTTTTGAAACCGTTCATCGATGGCAACGAATGTTAGAATGCGACGAATTTGTTGGTGCCAGGTAATGTAGTTTGATAAGTCCCTGTTCTTTCTTATCAGTTCAACATTCTTTTAATTTTTTATACCGTCATTTGCGTGAAAAATAATATTATTTATAGTCAGATCGCAAATTGATTATTACACAGCTACTCATAATTGATCTATTTCTCTCTTATTTCATTCTTTATTTCCATTGCACACAGGCGCAGCAAACACACTGTTGTAGCGTACAAAGATGCAATTTATGTTTTTGGAGGTGACAATGGTGAGAAAATGTTGAATGATTTGTTGCGTTTCGATGTCAAAGAAAAATCCTGGGGTCGAGCACCAGCTGCAGGAGCACGTCCTGCACCACGCTATCACCATTCAGCAGTGGTTCATGATTCTTCTATGTTTGTATTCGGTGGCTACACTGGGGATATACATTCCAATTCAAATCTTACCAACAAGAATGATTTGTTCGAATACCAATTCCAAACATGCCAGTGGATAGAATGGGAATATATTAAAAAGTATGTACTTATTATCTATACCTTTGTGTCTGAAAGCATCTTGAGTTTAGGTAGCTCATGAATTCCTAAACACAGATCCTAAATCTCTTTATAGACCACCACCACCAGTAGCTAGATCTGCTCATGGGGCAGCGGTGTATGACAACAAACTATGGATATTTGCTGGCTATGATGGCAATCGAAGATTGAATGACATGTGGACCATATCATTATTGGTAAGCAGAAGTATGCAAGAAAACAAAAAAGGCAGGTTCTTGCATATTTCTACTGATAAGTTAACAGGTGGTTTCCAGGTTGAAGCATTGGTTACTAATTCAACCTGCTTTTTAGCCTGGTGAACCAAGAGTATGGGAAGAAGTAGTACAATCGGGTGATCGTCCTCCTACATGTTGTAACTTCCCAGTTGCTGTAGCTCGAGAGTCGATGTTCGTGTTCAGTGGTCAGAGTGGAGCCAAGATAACAAACAGTCTTTTTCAGTTCCATTTCCGAGAGAGGCGGTAAGTTTGTTTCGTCTTTGATCCTTGCGACAAATAATTAGAAAGTATGTTGCACCATCAGGTGGACTCGGATCTCAACAGATTTTAAACACATCTTACGGGGTGTTCCGCCGCCTCCAACACGACGGTATGGTCATACCATGGTCAGTTTCGACCGGCATCTCTATGTGTTCGGTGGTACAGCCGATTCCACGTTACCAAACGATCTCCACTGCTACGATCTTGACACGCAGACTTGGAGCATCATTCTTCCGTCCTCTGATAGTCAAATCCCATCCGGTCGTTTGTTTCATGCAGCTGCGGTAATAGGTGAGGCGATGTTCATATTCGGCGGAACAGTCGACAACAACGTACGGTCCGGTGAAACGTATAGGTTCCAATTTTCTTCCTATCCGAAGTGCACATTGCACGATGATTTCGGAAGGTTGCTGAGGGGACGTCAGTTCTGTGACGTTGAGTTCATTGTGGGGGATACAGAGAAGAGAATACCGGCTCACATAGCCATGGTAGCTGCGAGGTCAGAGTTTCTCAGGACTCGCATCAGACAAGCTCGAGAGAAACGAGAAAAACTAGAGAAGGAGATCAATGATTCGGATCTGTTAGAGGTAAACACGCTTAGAGTATAGCTTGCTCTAACTGTTGGGTGACTTTGGTTTACGTGGTTCCATTGAAGGTGAGGCTTGAGGATGCAGTGCCAGAGGCTTTCGAGATGGTTTTGAATTACATCTACACAGACCGCATTGATCCAACAAGGAGGACCGAGGATGGGTCGAATAGTCACGTTGAAGATCCTCCCAGCAATCGAATTGTCCTTCTCATGATGGACGTCTATCGTTTGGCCGACCAATTCAAAATGGAACGCCTTGAACATTGGTGTGTCTACTATCTTATGTCGACCATAAGTCACGCGAATGTTTTAGAAGCGTTGCACAACGCTGGTCAATTGCGTCTGATGTTCATCAAGGAGTTTTGCTTGAACTTTGTTATCAAAGAAAGCAACTATAGTCAGATTATAATGAGCAAGGAGTTTGAGACATTGGATCAGCCATTGATGGTGGAGATCATCAGGAGAAGGCAAACAAGTCAGAGGAGAAGTTTCTGCGAGATATACCATGTTGGCACAGGTAAGGTTCCTTGCTTTTTTGTTAAAAGGAATATCTGGTCGATTCTTATTTTGCGATCATAGGTACGACATTGGAACAGGATATGGAGGCATTTCTGAAGAGTGTTGGCTCTGAATTTTGTGATGTAACATTGATGCTGAATGGTACATCCATTCCTGCCCACAAAGCAATTCTTGCAGCAAGGTGCAATTACTTTGAGGGCTTGTTCCGTTCTTTTATGCCAGTGAACAAAATGGCGAATGTGAGCAGTTTTTATATTCACATGCATTTACTTAACACATATATATTTGTGATATATCTATTTCTCTGGCAGATGGAAATAGGCAAAATGATCCCCTCCTCTGAATCTTTCAATTCTCTCATGAGGTACATTTACTATGCCGATGTCTCTATGCCCCCTGAAGACTCTGTCTACTTATTCACTGCACAAATTTTCTACGGTTTCACAAATAACCGGCTGCAAGCCTTCTGCAAGCAGAATCTCGAAATGAACATTAGCTTTAAAAACGTGATTCAAATCTTGGAGGCTGCTGATAGGATGCAAGCGATTGATGTTAAAAAATACGTGCTGGATCTTATTGTGCACCACTTCACAGAGGTACACTTCATCTTTCTAACTTATACATTCTATTATATTATTCATTGATCAATAGATTAGTTATAACTTTATTTGACAGGTTGCAAGGCTTCCAGAATTAAGACAATTGAGCAAAGAACTATTGTTGGATATTATTGAGGCATTAGCTGACGAACGTTGCGAGGTACGAACCTGTCTGGACATGTTGAACGAGTGCAATTAGAGCCTTTCACGTTTGAATTGAACTCTGTTTCACGGTGCGCAGTGGTTTAACCTCTTAAGTGATTAGCTCGAATTTTTAATGCTTGAAATGTTATAAAATATTTTAAATACTTTAAATGTTATAAAATATTTAATAAATGACATTCATATATTTTAAAAATAGAAAGCTGTTATTTACAAGTAATATCAGCTTTTTGGACCACTTTCATAATTTTCACAGATTACTTATGGGGTTAAAACGTGATCTTTGCTGATTATAATAATTTTTGTATGGGGTTAAAACGTGATCTTAGCTGATTATAATAATTTTTGTCGTTACTTTTTCCTCTACGTGAATATAACATTAAAAGTACCTATTTATTTTTTATATTTTGATATATTCATTTACAAAAGTGACGATAAATACCATTTTCTCAGCTAAGACCGCGTTTTAAACCACTGTTGCGGCACAGCCATGTACCAACTTAACAACGTGGCGCCCTCTCGATTTTTTAAAAATACTTCCAGATTATTGTAATGTACAGTGCTGTTACATAAAGAACATTTTCATAATTCATCGTACATTTATGATGTTACTAAGTTATGATATATTAGGATGTAGAAATTTTACAAGGATTAGAATGATCTATTTCAAATTCTTTCTATAATTTATAGAATTATATGGATGTTTGGGTAGAAAATTTTTGAACTCATTGCCAATCTGTGATAGACATTTTTGGAATGTTTATTTGGAAATTGACACTGCATCTACCTCGATGATAATTTTCTAAAAATCAATTATCCTCGAATGGCTAATAGGTCTGGTACTGATAATATAAAAACAGAAGAATTTAATGATCCTTTCGATGAGGAAATGACGTGGAAAGGGATGAACACAGAAAATGCCCAGACGATTAATAAATTATGTACTATATTTCGAACTTGACGCACAATCGATATTTCTTTTATGATAGATAACACTTTTAAGCTTAATGCAAGCTGCGCAAATTCAATGGGGTGGATTTTGAGAGGGAGAGGGAGACGGGGGGTGACTGGGTTCGAAAGAAACCTTACACTGGGAGCTCGTATAAAATCATTGCTCTTGTTTTCACGTCTACGTATTGTTGTCTCTAGTTGGGTGGTGTTCGGTCGATGGGCCCAACTCTTTCGGTTCAGTCTCTTCAACGAAAATATTGCGAAATCGAAGTTTTGTACTTAAAAGTAAACGCGTCATCTCTCGATGCTTCTCGTGCTCCTCCCGCGACACGCTTTTTAATCGTACGGTTTTATCGAAGCTTGTACGAGGGACTTAGCGCGCAAACTGTTTTATTTCCTCTACGAGAAAATTGTGTGAATTTCCCTACATTTCGTGTATACGTGTGTGTATGTGTGTCCTCTCTTCTAACATGATCGCGCGATGCTTCTCGTTTGTTTTAATCATTAAATCACGAACTTCGTGTATTATTCTGTCTTGTGTCTTGTGTGTACGTGTGTGAGTTGTTCGTTTGTCTTCTGTTTAAGATTAAAATTTTTGTCTAAAGGCGACTTAAACTTCCAACTATTATAGTCATCTAAACTTAAATCACGATACATAGGTCAAAATTACGCTAGGTAGGCCTTTCTTCTTGTTCTTCTTCGTCGCTTAGAACCCTAAATTAACTAGGATAATATTGGAAATGCGGACGGTCCGAGCCGTTTCGCTTTGTTCTTTTTTTTTTTCGTTTTCTTTTTTTTTTTTTTTCGTTTGTTTTGTATTAATTACAAAATGAGATCTAGAAGGTACACGGCTAATCAAATAAGTTACGTTATGATATACGGTCGTGTGGTACAAACTTCACGTTGATTTCGAATGGCCCCAATCTGAAACAGAATTACCGAAATTCAGAAGTTCACAGCCAGTTTTCCTCTCCTCGACGCTGTTCTATCGCTTACCGATTGTAAAATTGCTCGATTCGTATCGTAGGCACAGGGAGTACGAGACGTTCGCTTACTTCAATTTCAATTCCCCATTTTGTTTC
The DNA here is from genome assembly GCA_028453745.1 of Agapostemon virescens. Classification (NCBI taxonomy): domain Eukaryota; kingdom Metazoa; phylum Arthropoda; class Insecta; order Hymenoptera; family Halictidae; genus Agapostemon; species Agapostemon virescens. The sequence continues at coordinate 19,010,186 of CM052082.1, forward strand.
GTGTTCCTATCCTGCATGGAAGTGTGCGCGGCACTTGCATCGCAGGCAACAGAATGCAACATCTCGTTTCGAAATACGACGTATCACGTACACCCTTTATCAAATGCTGATGGTCCGTAGCAATTTACCTTTTCGGTAGGTTACTCTTGTACGCCAGCTCTTGTCATTTCTAAAAAAAAGACCGTCAACCCACCGATAGACACGCTTTCTTTATCAATCCTGACACCCAACATCTATTACACTTCATGCACGGGACATGCGGGACTATCGACACAAACGTCCGACCAGGATCAATTATACGACATACGTCCTGCTTAATCGCGTCTCTTGCGGCGACCTTGACAAAGATCTTCAAGGACATTACACTCTGACAATCTATACAACACTCCTCAAGGTCGTCGCAAGATCCAATGATCGGACTACGGATTTCGTGTATAAAGTGAGCCGGTGTAACTTCAAACAATACAAAGATCAAACGAATTTAAGAATATCATTACTTGCAACTTATTAAATGCTGTCAAAGAGACCAACAGAGTCTCTATCAGTATTTATCACAGAAATGGAGAGAACTAACGCGAAGCGTTGTATAAAATTTAAACAAATCAAGAAAGGAAATTATTAAGTAAGAATACAGACTTCTCGTTTACTCGGGTCTGTTGCAAGAGGTAGACAATTGTTATTTTGTGAGAAGCTTCTTAGAGCTTTTTTACTGCTCGGTGTGTATGTTTAAATGGTACGTGTCTGACCGGTGACTTTGAAGTCTGTGTCACGGAAAATCGTGTGCTAGTTTGCTAATCGCTACCGCGTTGGCATTAGAGGATCATAGACCTCAGCGTTCGGGTTTGTTAACCTTTTCCTCCGCGATGCTGCTCGTCGATGGCATCCTGTGCGAAGGCTCCAGCCTTCTGCGCCTCTCCTCGATGGCGTCGGTGTCCAGGTTCATTGTAGGCTGGACCGTCTGTGTCACAGACGAGCTTATGTGTCTCGTTTTAACGAGAGGCGGGTTTCGCGACTGCGGGATCGCGAACGCTCTTCTGAGAGCTCCTCTCGGGGGCGACGGCGGCGGATACGAGATACCTGATGGTACATTTCACGTGAGCACATACCCCGATCGTCACACATCCACCCGACATCAACATGAAGCCGTGCATCGTCTATCATCGCGACTATCCTCTAAATTGTCTCGGGAAGTATTTCGATCGAGGTACACACGGGGACAGGGGAAGATCAATGAGACAAGTACATGTTCGTTCGATGGATCGAGCGCAGCGGAACGGACACCGGACGGTGTCTTCCGTGCTCAATCCATCGGTCGATCGATCTAATCAAAAGCATGCAACAGTGCGGTTTTCTCATCGCCGGTGTTTATTGCCAAATGAAACTTCTAGATAGTGTAACAGCGGAGGAAGATAAATTCCCGCGTGGATAATTGCTACCTCGGTGCCCCGGCGAGAGCAACGTGTCCTTGCTCTTCGTGATCTGGGGAACGATCAGAAGCGAGCTCGGCGGTGTCGGGGACACTGTTGAGGTCTGTGGCGAGGTGGCCAGCGTCAGGTTAGGCAGCGATTGACCCAGGCTAGAGTAAGCGGGCACCTGGACGCTGAGCGTGTTCGGCGTCGGCGACTTGCTCAGCAGAAACCGTCTGTTATCAAATTTGTTAGGACTAGAATCACGATGAAAAGTCTCGATCAGATACGTGGTCCAGGCGTGCTCCTTCTTTACTCTTCGCGTTCCGGTTATTTACCTGATTTGCAAAGGTCGGTGATTGTGTCCGGAACTTTCACCGCCCTCCTCCGAGGACACGCTGGAAGCACGGGGTACCTCGCTGGTCTCCACGCTGACGTTCCTGCTGGGGTTGTAGCTGGCCACGAAGCTGTTGCTTCCTGGAGAGACACCCTCCATCTCTATGCTTCCACTGGAATTCGTTCCATAAGATCAGATAGATAAGATAAGACTTCGCTCAGGGGAAAGCGCAGTTTCGAAATCTTTCGAGCTTGCGATATTAGGCTAATCGTTTGTCAATCGTTCGAACCTGTGACTGTGCGCGAGGCTGCTGACGCGCGACGTCCTGCTGCTGCCTCTGGGTGTCTTCAAGACAGGCTCGCATTCGTCCCCGTCGAAGTCGTCGCCTAGGAACGTGCTGGGTTGTCTGCTAACCGGTCCCAAGGTCAGGTTCATCGTGCTACTCAGCGGCGGCACCTTCATTAACGCGAACTGTTGCTGTGCCTTCCTTATGGAGTCCATCCAGGACTGAAGGAAATTAATGAAGTTCTCAGAGACGTTTCGGTAGCTCGTTAGGGGATCGGGTATACCTTGGCTAACTTTGACTCCCCGGTACTGAGGACCAATGCAGCGGAAGCCGCTCCGTACTCGTTCAAATAGACCAAACCCAAGCTGGATGGCTCTTTCAACTCGTTGATCCGGATGCGATCGATCACGTACGGTTGTCTTATGATCTTCAGACCGCCACCGACCGTCCCAGCTGAGCCGCTGGACGAGGTCTTCTTGGTCGACGGTTTGCAGATCAATAGCATGTCGGTCAACAGCAACACGTGCACTTCCATCTGTCGAATTGAAAGGAGGGTTCAGCGGTTTGCAGATCTACAGTTGGCGGGGAAAGTTCGAAGGCTTTCGAGAACCACCTTGCTGCTCGCCGCGTCTCGAAGCTTCAGATCACCCTCGCGGAGAAGTACCCTCAGCGTGTCTTTCGGGCAGCCTGGTATCGGCACCGTTGCGATGTCGAACGTGCTGTGGATCTTGATCAGCTTGTCCAGTTCTTCGTCCCGGGACTCCACGACGTCGTAGCACTCTATCCTAGACGCGGCGCCGGCCAAGCGAGCTGTCTCCTCGCTCCTCTTCAGGGCGGCGTTCACAGACGCCACGAAGTCGTCCACGGATTTGATCTGAAAGAGTTGTGGCAGGTGTCTTTAGTCTATCGTGAACAGCTGATTGCTGATTTAGGGATTGCTGGAACTAGATCTGCTACGTGCTTCAGCTGAGCCCTCAACGGAACACATTGAAATGCTTAAATTTGTTAGAGTGTACAAGCCGTACTTTTATCGTTATATTATGAAATAAACTGTACTGATTTTATGCGACTGTTACAGTTACATGTGTGGCATTCAACCTGATTTTCTATACAAAATGGAAATTTTAATTAAATTCGATTAATCGTAGCAACAAGTACAAAATAATACAACCTTGTCAGATTCTTGCAATATTTTCACTGTTTTCAATTTCGCAGACTTTTCATAACCACGAGGTTGAATGGTTTTATTTTAAACTTTGAATATAGCCCACCATAGAAATCATGAAAATTTGCCAAAGGAAGTAATTAATATTTTCTCGTTTATTGAAAGTGTAACGAATACTGTTTTCCAGAGAAAAGTTCAAAATTTCGCTGAATCAGCTTCGGCCAGGTGTAGCATGATCGAGTTCGAGAAAAAATCCCTAAACTGATCGCGGTCCCTAACAATGGCTCACCATGTGTATCAATTCCGCCCGTTGCTCCTCGTTTTCCGTGTTCTTGTGAACGGCCTTGAGAAGCAGCGAGTACTTGGTCAGCCTCTGCATAGGTTTGACCAGTATGTCGAGCAGTTTCAGCCTGTTGCAGTCCTTCTGTGTCTCGCACCACTTGTGTTCGAATGCGTACAGGTTAAAGGATATCCTGGATCTATATTTTGGCGAACCGAGGCTGGGAGCGGAACGCGCAGACGCCAGAAGTTACTTCACTGATCGGGGAAGTCCATGGACCGTTCCGATCATGCTTATTAACCGCGTCACCGCAAAATGGATCGCATCGAACAAAACCTGACCTTTCTCAACATCTTCCTCTTCCAATTTGCAAAGTTTAGACACCCCCTCCAGGACGAGAGGTAAAATTATTCAAGGTACGAAAGCTGTTCTCAAAGATCGATACACCTCGGACTTCGAAACTATTCAAACAATAGCACGCGAAGTACATAAATGCATTTATCGAACATCGAATCGACTTCGCTGCGAAACTGATTCAAATTAACGGACAGTTCGGACAATTTCACGGCCCGTAAAATCCGCTCGTTGAAATATCAATACAGTTCGATGTGAAAATGGATCAACTTACGCAAATAGACTCCCATGGATCCATTTTTATGCTTCGCAAAATGCGATCGTTGAAAATTCAAGCGACAATATGAAAATGGATCAATTTATTCGAGGGATTTTCACGAAAACGGTTTTATGGTACAGGATAAACGTCCTACAAAATTTTACTGATTTTAATGTGAAAATAGATCGATTTATAAAAAAGCTTCTCATAGAAACAGTTTTACAGTGCAAAAATGTGTTCGTTGAATATTTCTTTGACTTCAATGAGAAAATTGATCAATTTATTCGAGGGATTTATATGGACACAGTTTTATGATACAAGAAAAATATATTGATACAAAATTCTATAGATATCAACGTGAAAATGGATCAA
>CM052082.1:19028984-19042187 GCA_028453745.1 Agapostemon virescens
ATTATTTACAACAATTTTCATTTTACTAAACTCGCCTATGTTACGTAAAATAAAATGATTGTAGGTTGGAAGTACTGCCTCGATTGTGGACTTTCAATAGTCTCGACTACAAAGGGGTGAAGCATCCCTCAAAAATCACAAAATAAAATCGTGGAAGCCCAATGCCATTCCATTATCAGAAATAATGTTCATATCACCATCTTCCCCAGTGTTACATAAAATAAAACAATCCCAGTTCCAAATAATCGTCTCGATTCAGAACGTCAAGAAACATCGACAGCAAAGGGTTAAAGGATCCCACAAAATCCTGAAAATTCGACGACGCTAACAGGAAGGTAACTGCACGATCGAAGCAAGATTCCCCAATTTCCGGGGCATCGTTTCGAGCAGAAGAAGGCGATCGATCCGAGCGGAGAGAGTGAGAAATCTGAAAAGCGTGGACAAGCGATCGATCATTTTCGTCTCGGTGGACGGTATTCCGTCCGCGTCGCGCAGTTTCGGCCTCGCCGCAATCCCTAAACAGGGATCCAATCTCCGTCCGCAGCCGAGTCAGTCGGCAATCAATCCCAGAAATATTGCGGACGTCGAAAAGCTTCTCGAGTTGAACGGTGGTACGTGGACCACCCACGTGAGAACAGTCGAAGACAAGGAATCGTGAAACGGACGGCGGGAACGGTCGGAATCGGATCGAAGTTCGCCGCGGTTTAGTGTCGCGTCCCGGACCGCACGGTGCTTGTGTGCTTTCCGTGTGTTGTTCCGGCTCTGTTTGCTGGGGAAATAGATGGTGGAGATGAGAGTTGAGAAACGGTATTCGACCGGCGGTGCCAGAAACGCGGCACGGAATTATGGAATATTAACTGTTTGCGAGAGCCGCGGTCGTGAGCGGAGTATTCCCGACAACAAGCTTTCGCTGCGGAGCGGGCTCAATAATTTAAACGACTCGGTGGTTGCGGTGTTTGCTCGATAAACGCGCGACCCGGAGGCTCCAACACCTTTTCGCGATAAGGGGACGTTACGATATGCCCGAAATTCGCGACAACCCCGGCTAAAGTTCAGTACAAAACCGGCGACGTACGTTTGTTGGATTCCGATTGTTCATTGTGCCGTGAGAATTTGATTTCTATAATTGTAATGACAGAAATCGAGTGCACACATTTAGATTAAATTAATGGATTAGATAGGTTAACCCTTTGAGCGAGGAAAAAATGTTTGCGAGTGTTATGCCTGATGGAAAGGAAGCGTTTTGGAGAATTTTATCTCTGTAATTGTAACGACAGAAATCGAGTGCACACATTTGGATTAAATTAGTGGATCAGATGGGTTAACCCTTTGAGCGAGGAACGAATATTTGCGAGTCTCATGCTTGATGGAAAAGAAGCGTTTTGGAGAATTTTATTTCCGTAATTGTAACGACAGAAATCAGGTGCATGCGTTTCGATTAAAATAATTGAAAGAATTTTTGGTGGGTCTTATGCTTGATGGAAAGGAAGCGTTCTGGAGAATTTTATTTCTGTAATTGTAACGACAGAAATCGAGCGCACAAATTTGGATTAAATTAATGAATCAGACTGGTTAACCCTTTGAGCGAGAAAAAAATGTTTGCGAGTCTTATGCTTGATGGAAAGGAAGCGTTTTGGAGAATGGTGGTGTACAAATGTCAATAAATAATTTTGCAATAGTAATTAGACTGCGGATTTACAGGAGTAATACTTAGCAATGAGAATTGCAGTAGGCCGAATCGAGAATTCGAATTGGTTTGGTTATAGTGGCATGAGAATTTGCTTTTGATATCTGTAAAAGTTGCGGTGTTTTATTTTTAATGTTATTTAATCCCTCTTTTGACAAACTGCAGCCGAGTTTCTTTTTCCACGGTGGCGAGCGGTGTTGCGAAACGCGCGAAACGAAATAAAACATCCAGAAGTGAGTAAAGCGAGTTACAAAACCGTGTGAAAATAAATAAAACGATCTAAAAAACCACGTCAAAGTTAGCCGCGTAAAAACACACCGTGTAAAAGGAGATTCAAACGATTTTTGCCATGCACACCTGTAACTGGTGAATAGACGTTTGTACAACTATAAAAATAATCATCACCTACAAAATTGATCTCTGCAAAGGATGAGGTGACAACCAAAAAATCATTTTTACCACAGTCTATCGTATTTTTCCTGCTGTACGCGTTCGATTACGGAAACACTACATTAACACACACACATGCACACATTAGAAACCATAAGCTACACTAAAATTAATAATCAACCATCAATAAAAATAGTTAAAAAACATAAAACTAAATAGTCTCAACGAAGTACTGGCAACGAAAGTGAAATACAATATAGTTTCCAATTTTCTTTAGATATTATGTATAGAATTGCGTAAGCCACAGTAAAATGAATAACTAAGCATAATTAAAAACAGTTTCAATACATAAAATTAAATAGTGCCAACGAAGTACTAGCAACAAAAATATAATATATCATAATCTTCCATTTTCTTTAGTCTCTATGCATAGATGAACACAAAGTACACTAAAATTAACAATTAACAATCAATAAAAATACTTTCAATAGATAAAAGTAAGTAGTCCCAAAGAAGTACTAGCAACTAAAGTATAATACATCACAATTTTCAATTTTCTTTAGACTTTATATATAGAATAGCACAAGTCACACTAAAATTAATAATTAAACATCACTGAAATTAGCTTTAACATCTAACACTAATTAGTGCAAACGAAGTGCTGGCAACAAAAATGTAATATATTACAATCTTCCATTTTCTTTAGACTTTATGCATAGAATAGTACAAGCCACACTGAAATTAATTATTAAACATCACTTAAATTAGTTTCATCATCTAAAATTAATTGGTGCAAACGAAGTGCTGGCAACAAAAATGTAATATATCACAATCTTCCATTTTCTTTAGACTTTATGCATAGAATAGCACAAATAACATTAATATTAACCATTATAATATTAACCAACATTATTTGAAATTCTTACATCACTATGCTTGCATCTAGAAAAGTGATAGCAATCGCAATGTTGTAAAGACGAACAATAATAAAAACCAGAATATCCATAAGAGGAAATAAATCAAGTAAAATGAAATTTTCGAGACCAGAAGACATGCCTTGGTTTTCGAAGGTAAAACAGCTTCGAGTGCAAAGGGTTAATAATTAAACATCACTAAAATTAATTTCAGTATGTACAACTAAATAGTGCAAACGAAGTATCCTGGCAACAAAAATGAAGTACATAAAAATCCGTAAAGAAATATTAGCAAGAAAATAGTGATGTACCAGAATTTCTAATTTCCTTTCAGCTTTATGCATAGAACACCGCAAGCCACGCTACAGTTAACAATCTTCTAACGCCCGAAGCAGACACCAGCGTCACGATAATGGATTTGCATATTTCTACGCATTCGCGATGATCGCGAGACTAGTTCCCGAAGATGTCGAGGCGGGAAAGTAGGTGATCCAGCGGCGAATTAATAGTTTGACGAGAGGTTTTGCGACGAGGATTACGGCGCATTGTTTGGCGGTATTATTTAGCATTCAATTATTAGGCGACAGCTTGGCAGCAGCTTGAAAGTGCTCGCCGGAGCGTGGCTCCTTCTGTTCAAGGCCACCGGCGAAATTCGCACCTTTCATCTCGAGCATAACGGAATTCCGCGAAGTTACCATCCGCGGCAGCTATTTACGGCCACGTAAATCGTTCGAAATGAAATTTGCTCTCGTCACAGGTTTAGCCGACGTTCGAAATGGCCGTCGCGAGAGCCGACGGCTCCGATCACCGCGAAATTATGGTTAAAACGCCGAATTTCGGGAATGTCAAATGAACCCTCCGACTGGGATGACGCTTCGGAATGCCATAAGCGTCTGCCAGTCTCTGCGGGAGGCTGCACTCGTCGGTACTCTAATCTCCGGCAAATATGTCACTGGAAACGAGCCTCGAAGTTATTTTTGCATCCGCCACAAGACGATATATTTATCTTGTTCATTAAAAATCAGAAGATTGGATGTACCCGAAGCAATATCCGGGTCTAGATTGACCCTGGCGCTAGTGAACGAGAGTTCAATAAATTTTTATTTAGCATCCCTGTAAGAATATGAAGCCAGTGTCACAAAATGTAAAATCTTAAATCTCTCGCATTTTTTAAATTGCATGATCAAATAAGATTTTGAGATAATGACTTTGAAGCAACGTTAAAAATTGCCAGTCTATTATTTAAAACATTTTTTACACCACTATGCTTGCTTCTATGAAATTATTAAAAATTTAATTGTTGTAAGAACGAGTAACAGGAAAAATTGTAGTTTAGAACAAGTGCTTTTATGTTGTAGTTTCGGGTGCAAAGGATTACAACGAAGTCAATCTGCTATTTCCAAATGTCTTCCATATTTAACACTAGAACTACTGGAAGCATCAAAATGACATGTAACTCATTTTTCCTTAAACTTTGAATTAATTAATTAATTTTAATTAATTTCTTAATTTTTCCTTAACTGTTTCATTAAAGCACGATATAAAAATTGTACGAAGTCTGAATAAACGCGATACTGTCGTTCTTATTTAACACTAGAACTACTGGAAGCATCAAAATAAATTGTAACAGATGCTTTCGTTCACAGTTGTTATAATTATAAGAATATTTCCACGATTACTTTTTGAATGAACTTCTTAATTAAAGCACGATATAAAAATTGTACAAGGTTTGAATAAACGCCATATTGTCGTTCTTATTTAACACTAGAACTACTGGAAGCATCAAAATAAATTGTAACAGATGCTTTCGTTCATAGTTGTTATAATTATATGAATATTTCCACGATTACTTTTTCAATGAACTGTTTAATACCTCGACTGCCATGTCACCCATATATGGCTGACAGAATTGATTGTCCATGTTTAAAAATAAATGTGTACATTAATATATTCGTTGCACTAAATTTAATTAAGATTTGGAAAATAGAAAAATGTTGAAACATAACTTTGTGTCATACATTTTAAGTTTTGTTGCTTTGTTGCTTCGTTAAATAAATTACTTTGATTATATGGAATCTTTGAGGTCGTTACTTGAGCAATTAAAGTGTTAATTAAAGCAGGTATCGATATAAAAATTGTATGAAGTCTGAACAAACATAATATTGTCGTTATTACAAAGCAGAATATCTTAGTCTCGTTAAGTGCTCGGCAGTGTTAGCATTAATAAACTTGCTAAAGTATTCTATAAATTAAATATACCTTCATATTGACTGTCTACAAATTATGTAGATTACATATTGAATATGTTAAGAGTAAAACCGAGTGAGTTGTATAAAATTGAAATATTCCGGTGAAGGAAAAACGTCTCCCGTCGGAAGTTAAAACGGCTTCGACGGTAAAGGGCGAGTAAATGTCGAAAATTCCCCGAAAGTCCCGTTTGAAAATTATATAGGCTCTTTCCCAGATCCATGGGTTGTATCCCGTCAGTTTTAATACGTGTATAGTAACAGAATTTATGGGGGATCCTTGTTTTACGGCGCTCCGCGTTTTAGGGGACGCTGTAAATGCACAAGCTGCCGCAGTTTAATGACGATAATCGTGAGCCCGAGCAAGATGGCTCGCGATAGCCTCGCCGAAGACTGTGGTCCGCGAGGGAACTATGGCTGATATTTTGGTACACTTACGCCAAACAAGTCCCCTTCAAAGCTGGGAGCAACTCTTCCCGGTCCAGGGAGCCAGCATCCTCCGGTAGATCGAAGCTGACGCTGAAATACTCGCTGCTGGATACCTGGAAAAAGAGGTATCTTCAACTACTCGTCCCGTTTCCGACGTAACTTAGCAATTAAACAATTTCGTACAGAATTTTCTGAGTGGTCAAACGATTTCATCGAGCGCCATTAGGGGAGTCGGAGACAATGAACAACGCCCCTGTGTGTGTGTGTGTGTGTGTATGTAACTGCGCTGGATATTAAAAACGAAGGAATAGGAAGCTAATTTTATTGCAATTAATGTGCGAATGTTTGTGAATTTGAAACTGTTACGCAGAGCTTAGAAATGAATTGTTTCCCGACGGTTTCATTCCTTCGTTCCTTGTAATTTATTACAATTCTTAATCAAGAGTAATCGTTCTCATAGAATTTCATTCATCTTATATTACTATGAAAATTACGAATGCAGAGCACGAAATGCTGGTCGCTTAAGATGAAAGTATGATTTATTGTAACTGTTTTCCCCGGGATGAAAATTTATGCATTACCACCTTCTAAATAAGTAAGTGAATTCATTTGTTTTTATGTATAGTGTATATCGTAAAATGATTTATTTCGATGCACGAAATGTACGATGGTTTGGCAAATCGAAATTATAAAGATTTTGAATAAATGTTTTACAGCATTCGTCTGATATTGTTTCTACTCAATTCGTACAAATAATTTCGTCGATTTAAAAATCTAAATTGATTAATGAAATTGTGAAATGAAACTGCCCTTCAACTCTCTTATATTCTTCAGACCTCATCTAACTGCAATGCAACAAATATATTCGACTACAAATTGATTTTTAAATATGTACCAATAATTTCATCGATTTAAAAGTCTAAATCGTTAATGAAATTGTGAAATGAAACAGCCCTTCAACCCTCTTATATTCTTCAGACCTCAACTAAATGCAATGCAAGATATATATTGAAATACGAATTGATTTTTAAATATGGACAAATAATTCCGTCGATTTAAAAATCTAAATCGTTAATGAAATTGTGAAATGAAACAGCCCTTCAACCCTCTTATATTCTTCAGACCTCAACTAAATATAATGCAACAAATATATTGAAGTACGAATTTTATTTTTAAATATGTACAAATAATTTCGTCGATTTAAAAATCTAAATCGTTAATGAAATTGTGAAATGAAACTACCCTTCAACCCTCTTATATTCTTCAGACCTCAACTAAATGTAATGCAACAAATATATTGAAGTACGAATTTTATTTTTAAATATGTACCAATAATTTCATCGATTTAAAAGTCTAAATCGTTAATGAAATTGTGAAATGAAATAGCCCTTCAACCCTCTTATATTCTTCAGACCTCAACAAAATGCAATGCAACAAATATATTGAACTACAAATTGATTTTTAAAAATGTACAAATAATTTCGTCGATTTAAAAATCTAAATCGTTAATGAAATTGTGAAATGAAACAGCCCTTCAACCCTCTTATATTCTTCAGACCTCATCTAACTGCAATGCAACAAATATATTCGACTACAAATTGATTTTTAAATATGTACAAATAATTTCGTCGATTTAAAAGTCTAAATCGTTAATGAAATTGTGAAATGAAACTACCCTTCAACCCTCTTATATTCTTCAGAACTCAACAAAATGCAAAGCAACAAATATATTGAGCTACGAATTGATTTTTAAATATGTACAAATAATTTCGTCGATTTAAAAATCTAAATCGTTAATGAAATTGTGAAATGAAACAGCCCTTCAACCCTTTTATATTCTTTAGACCTCAACTAAATGCAATGCAACAAATATATTGAGCTACGAATTGATTTTTAAATATGTACCAATAATTTCATCGATTTAAAAGTCTAAATCGTTAATGAAATTGTGAAATGAAATAGCCCTTCAACCCTCTTATATTCTTCAGACCTCAACAAAATGCAAAGCAACAAATATATTCGACTACAAATTGATTTTTAAATATGTACAAATAATTTCGTCGTTTATTTCAAGGTACAATATAGCAGTACAATACTATGCAACCCCCATAGTCCTCCGAATGAAAATTCCTTCTTCCAAACACAATAAAACAATTCTCCTCGGGAAGCATCTTAAGAAGGCCTCCTTTAAACCACCAATCATCCAACAAAATTTCTCGACACAAAATGCAAAGTAACTACGTTTCGAACACCTCGTCCAAACTCGCTATAATCTCAATTAGACACCCTACGAAAGCCAGCAATTTCCCTGCATCTATTTTCCGAAATTTCGATCAGATAGCAACCCTAGCTACGCTGGAAGAATTCCATTAGGCTCGAATAAAGCTCATTAAAATTTATCAGAGCGCTGCCAGAATTCCGGAAGATCTTAACACGCTGTAAATGCATAAGACCCCCGAAGCCCGATGTCAGGAATAATTCTATTGCGATGCAGTGTTCGCGATAAGAACAAGCCGGTACGCAAACGTTTCGCGCCGTCGGTCCGAAACACAGAGCGGAGTGTTTCGCGTTCGATGAAACGCGGCCGAAGTAATTAACTTTCGAATACGTTGAATTTCCTGATGACGCAGCGCATCTGACTTGCTCCCAGCCGGTGACAATGCCGAGCGATAAAGTACCAAAGAATCTTCATTTATGAGCGGATCACGTCGCGCACAGAGAATGGATCACGTTCATTCCGAACGGCCCTTTGACTGTCACTTGGTTTTACAATCGCCGGTTTTATCGCCGGTCGTACTTTCTCCCATTCCCGTCTCTCGCCTTGAACTTTCGCCCGCCGCGGCTCTCGAAACGCTGGAATCGCTCCTCCGTTCACGATTCAGCCTGCGAAGACGCGTTAACACGTCGAATGCTATGTCAGTCCCTGGGGACTGACTTTATCAAATTTACAAATTAATTTGTTATAGATAATTCATATAATATTAAGAAATATTCGTACTTGTTCAATAGATTCGATTGATGTAATTGATTGATGATTCGATCGATGAAATAAGTATCATCTTCATAGTGACGTAGAAATAAAGAAAGTGAACAATTGATAAGTTAATAAAGTCTGTTTGCATAGAAACTGTACAAGTCTATCTTTTAACCCTTTGCATTGAGATAATGACTTTGAAGCAACGTTAAATATTGCCAGTCTATTATTTAAAATATTTTTTACACCACAATGCTTGCTTCTATGAAATTATTAAAAATTTAATTGTTGTAAGAACGAGTAACAGGAGAAATTCTAGCTTAGAACAAGTGTTGCAGCTTCGAGTGCAAAGGATTACAACGAAATCAATCTGATATTTCCAAATGTCTTCCATATGTAACACTAGAACTACTGGAAGCATCAAAATGATTTGCAACTCATTTTTCCGTTCACAGTTGATACAATTATAAGAATATTTCCACGATTACTTTTTCAATGAACTTTTTAATTAAAGCTCGATATAAAAATTGTCCGAAGTCTGAATAAACGCGATATTGTCGTTCTTATTTAACACTAGAACTACTGGAAGCATGAAAATAAATTGTAACAGATGCTTTCGTTCATAGTTGTTATAATTACATGAATATTTCCACGATTACTTTTTCAATGAACTGTTTAATACTTCGACTGCCATGTCACCCATATATGGCTGACAGAATTGTTTGTCCATGTTTAAAAATAAATTTGTACATAACATTGTGTCACACATTTTAAGTTTTCAATTGTTGCTTCATTAAATAAATTACTTTGATTTAGTAAAATTTTCGAGGTTCTTAGTTCGGCAGTTAAAGTGTTAATTCAGTTGTTTTTCCCGAGAAACGCATGTAATATGCAGTTCACTTAGGCGCGTCAGCTGTAGCAATGCGCGCTAACTGCTCCCATAGAGATTAATAATCCATTTGGGAAGTTTGCCCGTAGAATTTCCGGTGTCCGATCGAATTTTGGCCGCGTAACCCCGATAAATTGGAACTTTTAAGCCGCGTAAAACGTTCGGGATAGTTGGCGGGATAGTTCAAGAACTGTCCGGGAACAATGGCGAAGAGAAACTATCTCCATTTTGCTGGTAGAAGCTTCTGCATAGGGGAAGGCCGAGAAGTAGAATAGATCCGTAAGTGGTCCGACGAGTAGAATAGCCACGGCCGTAGCCTGACGGTCGAAACGGCGCCATATAGTCAGTGTGCAAACGACACCACTTCTACCGTCATAACCATAATTTACATGGCGGGCCACTCGAAACGGGCCACTTGAAAACGTGGCCGGCCAGCCGGAAAATATTCACGGCGGTGCCGGGACTCGATACAGAGCTGGTAATTCGCTTTATCGTCGAAACTTTCTTTTCGCGACTGTACGTTCGACTTCTTACGACGTTGGCTCGCCTCTAACTCGACCTCCCCTTCGCCATATAATAGTTTGACAAGCCCCATTAACTCCTGATTGAACACCACCTAATTTCAAATAGAATCGCCGAGATATCGTTAACTCCGGAAATTATAGCCTACGATTTCGGTGTGGTTAATGGTGCTGCTAGTTTTGTTTATGTGAGCTGTGAATTAGTACTTTTTGTTGTGTATTTCAGTAGTGTGTGTCGAGCATGATCAGACTAATATATTTAATTGTTGCTGTACAATGTGAATACAATAGTGTGAATACTAAGTCCAGTTTATCTTGTCTTTATTTTGATTCTTGAGAAGTGTGAATTGTGTCGACCATGATCAGACTAATATATTTAATTGTTTCTGCATAGTTTGAATACAATAGTGTGAATAATAAGTCCAGTTTGTCTTGCCTCTATTTTGATTCTTGAGAAGTGTGAATTAGCCATTTTTGTTGTATCATTTCAGTAGTATAAGTCGACAATTCTCAGCCAAAAATATTTAGTCGTTGCTGAATTGCATTATTACTAGTTTTGATTTTGTTTCTTTTTTTTTGTAGAGCTTAGGACAGATGTAGTTTTT
This sequence comes from Agapostemon virescens, assembly GCA_028453745.1. Classification (NCBI taxonomy): domain Eukaryota; kingdom Metazoa; phylum Arthropoda; class Insecta; order Hymenoptera; family Halictidae; genus Agapostemon; species Agapostemon virescens. The sequence continues at coordinate 19,039,640 of CM052082.1, forward strand.
TGTATCCATTAATATTGCAGGAAATTCATTGTTTATTTAAAGTTACACTAGACTTCACTTATAACTAATTAATTTATTTCTGGATTAAGCTAATTTATTTCGAACCAGTCTGCCTTCTATCTATTTTAATTCCTGAGAACTGAGAATTAGTCCTATTCGTTGTATCATTTCAGTAGTATATTGCGACAATAATCAGCCAAGAGTATTTAATTCCTACTGTATTCGCAGAGTACAAAACTTGTTTAAATGTTGATCATTTTTCGAGCGAAGTATAGCTCCATTATGATTTTGTTTTGCATTATTTTATTTTATATTTTCGATGGGGTTAATTGATTTTGTCCTACTGTATCTTCTGTCCAGAAACTACACACAATTATCGTGCATCAGCAAAAATCAGCATACAGAAAATTCGACATCATCATGAAACGTTGACATTGTTACGATAATTTTCTAAAAACACTGCAATTATTACGTAGAGTAACATGATTTCAATCACGAGCATTTTTAGAACCTGCCCCCTTGCAATTGCCTCGCGATAAAAGCGTCGAAGAGCAGCGCATGGAAAATTTGCAATCGTGGAAGACTTCGGTACGCCAATCGGGGAGGAAGCATATTCTCCTCGGAAAATCGAGTTTCAAATATTGTTGCTTGTTTTCAGGATGGATGGCGACGTATAGGAGAATTCGTCGGCGTCACGGCGATGGTTGTCCTCAAAGGATCGAGGAACGAAAGAGAGGTTGGGGAGAGATATCTGGAGAGCTTTGGAGGGTGAAAGCCAATTAATATCGGGAACATATACGAATAAATTGGCTGGATCGTAGAACAGCGGGTCCCGAGGATCCTGGCAATTAATAATCCGTATGTACGACGGTGAATTCTCGCAGGGTGACAATTGTTCGCGTGATTTCAGCCGGATCGACGGACCGGACGTGTCCCCGTCGGAAACCGAGCAACGGGAGACACAACTTCGGTTGTGACTGTCCTCGGTTGTGTCCGAAACTTAAATCCGTCGAATCGATAATCGCGAGTGGACACCGGCGTGTCCGATTCGCGTGCTATCGATTCTCCGTGTCTCTGCGTGTCCGTGCGTTTTTGTGCGAATGCGTGTGCGTTTAGGCATGTGTACGTGTGGAGCCGAGGGGGACGTTTCCGGCTCGGCTCCCATGGGGGCCCGTCCCTCGGATTCGACCTCGCCCATAAAAATAAATACGCGTTCGTGTCGAAGCTACAAACGCCGCTGTTATTCCCGGTTATTCAAAGTTTCCGACGGGATTCGTGGGCCGAACGCGGGGATCGATCCTGTCGATGATACCGGACTACGTCTTAATGGGGTCAACAACGCCGGAATTGACAGTCGACCGTGTCAAAATGTCAATTCTAGCCGTTCCGCGCCACCGTTTTACGTTCTGGAATAAGGGGCGATGTATATAGTCGACTCAATTTGGGGAACCTTGTTCGTCGCGACTTAAAGCGTTATGGTCCCATCTGCAGTCGGAATTATCTGTTTGGAAGCTTGCGGTTCCACGTGCGACGGACAATCTAATTCGGCGAATTTGCGGGGAATCGTATTTAATCACTCCGGTGGTAAGAAATCATATTTGGATGGGCTAGGGGAATGATATATGTATTTCGAATGATAGGTAATGGAATATCGTATTTGGTCTGGCAAGTGGTGCGAGTTCGTATTTGGTCAGGCAAGTGGTGCGAATCGGTGTTTCGTCAATAGCAGGGAGAAGTTTGCATCTTGTTGGACGAGCACAGGAAATTACATATTTTCACATTCGAGTGGTAGAACTGCATATTTAATTAAACAGGTAGTACGAAATTATATATAGTCGGACGAGACAAGTGAAATATATCCAGGCAGACAGGTGGGGTAAAGTCATATAGAGTCTGGCAAGTAGTACAAGTCTACATTTAAGGAGTCAAGTGTTTCAGATGTTTATGTAAGTACACGTAAGTAAAAGAAGTCCATATTTGGTCAGCCAAATAATGAAACTCTACAATTAGTGGCACAAGATCAAGTGGTACCATCCTGTCTCTACTCGGACAAACATTGTAGAACCACCTGTCCATTCCAACAAGTAGATAACATCCAATCTAATCATACGAGTAGTACAAATCTATATTAAACTAGGCGAACGTTAAACGACCATATGTAGTCTCATACGTGATACAGAACGATATCTAGTTAGACCAGCAATATAAAACATGTGCAGCTGTATAGTAATATAAAATCATGTAAGGTCAGACAAGTAGCACAAGATCAAGTCGTACCATCTCTTATCTACTCAGACAAACATCGTAAAACCACCTGTTCGCCCCAACAAGTAGATAACATTCAATCTGATCATACGAGTAGTAGAAGTCCATATTTAATCAGGCAAATGTTAAACGACCATATATAGTCTCACACGTGATACAGAACGATATCTAATCAGACCAGCGATATAAAACATGTGCAAGTTATGAGTAATAATAAAAGTGGTAGCAATGATAAAAGTTATGAGTAAGTAATAAATAAAATCCTATAAGGTCAGACAAGTGG
>CM052082.1:19065835-19078839 GCA_028453745.1 Agapostemon virescens
TAATTTATTGTGGATGCAGCTTTAGAATTTCTAATCTCTAAAATTATCAGTTCTTGTGATATGCAATCATAAAAATAAAGTTGTGCAATTTATTGTGAATGTAGCTTTAGAATTTCTAATCTCTAAAATTATCAGTTCTTGAGATATACAATCATAGAAATGAAGTTCAGTAATTTCTTATGGATGCATTTTTAGAATTCCCAATTTCTAATATAAGTCTATTGCCAAATTGTCGAAATAGTTCCGCGTTCTCTATTTTCACACTACATCTAGGATGGACTAAAAGCGACTATTTCACAGTAATTTATAACAATATTGAGCATGGGTCTATTCAAATATTTAGCCACTTCTTGTGATATGCAATCATAGAAATGGAGTTGAATAATTTGTTGTGGATGCAGTTTTAGAATTTTTAATCTCTAAAATCAGTTCTTGTGATATGGAATTATAGAAATGAAGTTGAGCAATTCCTCGTGAACGCTTCTTAAGCTAATTCGGAATTGTAAGTAAGGCCTGTGGGCTCACCAAAAAGCCGGAAGTGTTGTCCAAAAGACACCGGAAACGGACGGTGAAGCTGCGCTCCAGAAGATGACTGTGTTGGGGTGAAAGAGCATCGTGAAGGGGTAGACTGGCGCTTTCAGTAGGTAGAAAGGAGTTCCACATCAACTGCCGTTGCAATTCTTCTCGATCCTCGCTGTGCACCAACTCGTAGACACTTTGGTGCACTATGTCGGACTGCAACAGAACAAAATGCGATTTCTTTGAATGATTATCACAAACAATTTTTTAAAAATAATCCCCTCGTCTCTCCTAACCTGCAATCATTTATAATCATTTTCTAACCAGTCCATTCATCTTTCTTAATCTACAATCATTTTCCTTTAAATACCCCTTCGTGATTTTTAATGTACCATAATTTTTTAAACCGTCTACTCATAGTTCTAAATCTACAATCGTTTCCCTTTAAACATCCCCCTCGTGACTTTTAATGTATCATAATTTTTTAAACAGTCTACTGGAAGTTCTTAATCTATAATAATTTTTTTAGACAGTCCATTCGTCGCCCTTAACCCGTAATAATTTTTTGCAAACAATCTATTCATACTTCTTCATCTGTAATCACTTTTTTAAACAGTCCATTCATCGCCTCGAAGCTGTAACATTTTTTCAAACAGTTTACTCATCGTTTTTCATCTCCAATCATTTTTTTAAAGTAGTCCATTCAACGCTCTTGACTTGTAACAATTTTTTCAAATAATCTACTCATACTTCTTCATCTGTAATCACTTTTTTAAACAGTCCATTTATTGTTCTCAATGTCTAATAATTTTTTGAACACTCCCTCCGTCGTTCGTGATTAAGTTACAATTTTTTAAAGGGACCATTCGCAATTCTAGAACTATAATAATTTTTTGAAACAGCATATTCGCCATTCTAAAGCTGTAATCATTTTTTTCAAACAGTTCTTCTGTCATTCTTAATGTGCGATCATTTCTGCACAGTATATTCAACGTTCTTAATATGTAATAATCTTTTAAGCAGCTCATTTGTCGCTCTAGAGCAGTAATCATTTTTTCAAGGAGTCTGTTCGTCGTCATCATCAAACAAAATGATTCTCAGTTGCTCTTGGTTGACTCTCGCGTAGCTTGTCCGCCCTCCTCGCTCGCAATGGGGAGTACGAACGAACTGGAGCGATCGTTGGCCGTTTATTTACGAAGGTTGCAAAAATAATAAAAAAACAAAAAATTCCCGGGAACAACATGTGACATTTTTGCAGCGATGACAAGAAGCAGAGTGGCGCAGTGGAAGCGTGCTGGGCCCATAACCCAGAGGTCCGTGGATCGAAACCACGCTCTGCTAAGCGGTCATTTAATTTTTATTTTGCCTTATTTTTATCTCCCTCCCCGAGAACAGCATTGGCTGAAGAATTACATAATTTCGTTCAGGATTCATGAATATTTAGCATATGTAAATATTAATCGCCGCTTTAAAAATAGTGTTTTTAGTGTGCCGAGGGGTTGCGCGCGACATTCGGTGGCGTGTACAATAAATTACGCGCTGTATAAATAATGAAAATATTTATTTAGGTTGCGCTCGACGTGCGTGGAATTTCCTGTTCGAAGGTCCGCTGATTTGTCACGTTTGTAAAATGTAATGGTAAAAAAGAAAAAAGGAATTTCACTTAGCAGAGCATGGTTTCGATCCACGGACCTCTGGGTTATGGGCCCAGCACGCTTCCACTGCGCCACTCTGCTTCCTTGGGAGGCTTTTCCTTATCAATTTTCACGAGCTTAGGTCGCGGATTTTTCATTTCTAAGCTTCCTCATTTTTAGAACAACGCATTCAGTCCGTTGCACCATTCTCATTTATTGAAAATCGTCAGTGTACAATTTCCTATGTGCTTGGATTACAAATCACTCATTTTTTAATCATTTAATTCTTATACCCAAGTATTAATTTCTATCTAATTTTTGCTAGTGGATATTCATTGCACTGCGACTCTATCACTTGTTCAAAATTACTATTATACAATTTTCTACGTACTTGGATTCCAAATCACTCATTTTTTAATCATTTAATTCTTATACTCAAGTATTAATTTTTATCTAATTTTTGCTAGTGGATATTCATTGCATTGCATCTCTTGTTCAAAATTATTATTATACAATTTTCTCCGTACTTGGATTCCAAATCACTCATTTTTGAATCATTTAATTCTTATACTCAAATATTAATTTTTATCTAATTTTTGCCAGCCTATATTCATTATATTGCGACTCTATCCTTTATTCAAAATTATTATTATACAATTTTCTACGTACTTGGATTCCAAATCACTCATTTTTGAATCATTTAATTCTTATACTCAAGTATTCATTTTCATCTAATTTTTGCTAATGTATGTTCATTGCACCGCACCGCTAATATTTATTGGAAACCATTTTCACACAAATTTTCGCTATACAAGCTCATAAATTATTTATGTCTAAGTTATTTAATTTTCGTAACAGTACATTAATTTCATTGTGCCACTCTGATTCAGTGAACATAATTTCTCGGTAATTTTCTATTGAATTAAATCTCTAATAAATTATTTATGAGTTATCTAATTTTTCTTGGACTATATTCACACGTCTCGTCGATCTAAAAGATTTAATAAGGAAACATAATTGAAATTTTGTAAAATTGCATACTGAAGCATTTGCTTGCAATGTTATATTTTATTTTTTTTTATAATTGGTTGAAAATGGTTCAGCTAAGTGTTAATAAATGAAAAGAACTAATTGCCTGGTGTACAATATGGGTTTCATATGGTAAAACTGCGATGCGTTACGAAGGATACGATGAAACTTCTAATTAGGGAAGCGTACCGTAATTTAGAGTGAAGGTATAAGTAGAAAGTTTTGAATCTATAATGAGAGTGGTAAATTATAATGTATGTTAATTGCCATAATTTGATAGTATTGATTTCTCCGGCGGTTTAGCTAGGAGATCACTCGTGGAAATTTACGAAAACCCATTTCACAACAGCAGAGTGGCGCAGTGGAAGCGTGCTGGGCCCATAACCCAGAGGTCCGTGGATCGAAACCACGCTCTGCTAAGATCACAACTTGATCGTTGTATTTTTTTGGCAAAATTTTTTGGCATACCTTCCACCAAAACCTTGCCAACGAACGACGCCATCTTATAATTTAACCAGTTAACTTTGAAGACCTCTTTTCTAGAAGTTCTAGAAAGAAATTTTAGAGTTCTATCTCAAATCATTTATACTTTTTATTTATTCGTTTTATTTCGTCTTGACCTCCATTTATTCTAAACATATTGAAATATACTAATACATTTTACACAACATTATTTTTACGAATTACATTTTACAAAATTACAATTTAAACAGCTAATGGTAACTAAATTTTTCAAACGACGAGTATAATCATACGTATTAAAAAATGTATATGTTAGTTTGAAAAATTACTGGAACCGATAATAATTCTATAACAATATGCCATTTACTTTTTCAATTTGATCGAATCTTTTATTTGATAAAAAGGCATTTTCCATAAGGTATAGTGCGCGAACTCAGCCATAAAATCTGTGATAAAAATTGCTGTCCAATAAACAAGAATTTTGTTCAAGTGTGTTCTCGTTATCCCACTGGCAATATCGCTCATCTCCATCTCGAATTCAAATCAGAGCATACTTGCATAAGTGGTATGTTCATTTGAAAATTCTTCAACGTCGTCCATTTTATCTTCTGGATCTTCCTTTCAAATTAGGTTATCAAAGTGCTTGGTGTATTTAACGAACTAGACATTTTTCAGTAGCCCTAATTATTTCAATTAGGATTAGCAAGTTAATAAGAAGAGGGAGGAACTGATTTTGGGCTTGCTAGTTGTAATTAAGGCCAAGTTTAAGCATAAATGTTAATATTAAATGGGATTTAAAATTGTCGTGGTTTAGGGGTATGCAAAAGTAGCTACAGGGTTAAGGGGTGGAACTGTTTCTCAATCTTTACTATCTTTACTGAATCTTTGCAGTTTTTACTGAACTGTTAAATGGATAAATTAATACTCATCAATTGCCCAATTTTTACTAGACTCATACAGAGTGGAACAATCACTTTTGAACCAGTTGTTCACATTTGACTAGACCGTTAAAGGGTTGAACGTTTATCGTTTATCAATCAATTACACAATTTTTACTAGATTGTTAAAGAGCAGAACAATTACATACTAACCAGTTACTCCCATTCGACTAGACTGTCAAATGGTTAGCCACTTATTTTTTAGCAGTTCCTCAAATTTAATTAGATCGTAAAATATTTAAACAATTATTCATTAATCAAACTTCGCCAAGACTGTTAAATATTGAAAAAATTGCTATCCAACTAACCACCTAATATTCATTCCAGTGTAAAAGAGTTAAACGATGCTGTTCAACCACTCCCTGATCGACCTGCTGAAAGTAGATCTCTTTCGGTTGAACCAATTTACCCAAAACAGTCAGAGGGGGAGGCGACAGGGTTTGAATAATCGCATGTCGATTGCCTAACGAAAATTTCATCAGACTGCCAAGGGATCAAGGATTAACGGGAACAGTCCTAGGAGTTTCTCACCCTAACGCACCAAATCAAACAACCCCCTGAAAGCTACCCGCCTGGACAGTTTCGACCAGAATGGCGGGCAGGGTTTCCTGAAGAGGGGCGCGAGAGGCCGGGGGATGGGAAAGAGGCAGCCGTGGCATTATTTCAGGAAATATCTGATCGGTCGTGACGTCGCGACGGCGACATAGGCGCGCATACGGCACATGTAGCTACACGTGTCCGACGCACTTTATCGCGCATAATTAATCCGGCCTAGCAGCGACGGACGATGAGCCCGTGTGCACGAGAAACCCATAGTTTCCTCGTTCCTTGGTCCGAGCGAAACGAACAAAAGGACTACCGGTCTCTTCCTTCTCTCTCTCTCTCTCTCTCTCTCTCTCTCTCTCTCTCTCTCATTCTCTCTTTCTCTTCTGCTCTCTCGCTCTGCTTTATTCAATCTCTTTCTCTCACACCCTCTCATCGTTCTCTCTCTCGTACTCTCATACTCTTATACTCTCACGCCCTCTCTCTCTCTCTCTCTCTCTCATGCTCTCTCTCGTGCTCTCGTACACTCACACTCTCTTTCGTACTCTCATACATTTTCCTTCTCTCTCATACTCTCATACACTCACGCTTTCTCTCTCGTACTCTCATATTCTCTCGCGTTCTTCCTCGTATTCTCACACTCTCTCGCCTCCTCTCTCATACTCTCTCGCGCTATTTCAACCTCTCTCTTTCTTTTATTCTCTCTCTCTCTGTCTGTCTCTTACACTCTCATATTCCAACTCTGTCTATCATTCTCCCTCTTTCTCTCATACTCTTTCGCTCCTTCTCGTTATTTCTCCTTCCTTCGTACTCTCACATTCTCTCGTTCTCTCTCTCTCATCCTCGCTCATCCTCTCTCACCCTCTCTCATTCTCTCTCATCCTCTCTCTCGCTCCCATACTCTCCAGCTCTGTCAGATTCTCTTTTTCTCTCATACTGTTTCTCCTCTTCTGTCTCTTCCTCCTTCTCTCGTACTCGACGCTCTCTCGCACTCTCTCGTTCCCTCTCTTTGTCCCATTCTCTCTCTCTCGTTCTCTTTTTCCCTCTCTCTTTCCATCTCTCTCTGTCCCTCCCTCTCTCTTTCTTTCCCTCTCCCTGGCCTCTCTCTCCGATTCAGTGTCCTCGCTCGGACAGAGGCGGAGAACGCGTATGAGCTCGCGATCGGTCGATCGTTTCGCGAACGCAACCCCCGAGAGCCAGGCTAGAAAATAGATCGAATTAACAGGTCTGGTCGTTCCGAGGCCACGGTTGTCCAGCCTTCGACGCCTGGAATAATGTAATAAATCAGCCGGTGGAAATGATACCGGCCGCTGCTACGTGTACGCTCGTAGAAATAGGAAGTCCGCAGTCTCGCGATGCTTCGGACCATGGCTCTTATCTGTTCGAGGGTTGCGAACTTTTTGCACGCCAGGGTGGGAACTGGACGGAACTTGTTCCTCGACGAGAAACGGCGAAACTGGTCTCTTTTTCGATGCTGCATGCCTTGGGAAAATTTCCTGACCACCGTGAACGACCCGTCGAAATTATAGACCAGCTGATCGACCGTTGTTATTGGCTACTCGATGGACAATTATCGAGAATCGTTTACTTCGGGGGCCAATAAACACAAAAAGGCATATACTGAACTTTAAAAGAAAGATCGACAGATAAATGATCCGTGTATCGTTCAAATCGGTTAAATGTTTTCGAAAATTCAAGCTTCGATTTTCAGCTGTCAACTTTTTCTCGATTTTTGCTGTGGCAATCTTGGGGAAAATTGTTAGAGCATCTCGGAAATTATATGGCAAGTTTTGAGCGTTCGTGGCAAAGAAGAGATTTCGATCTTTAAATCCGTGGTGGTTACAGTGTGTTAGAAAAGTAATTAAAGCCTGTGGAGTCTTTTAAAAAATTTTCGAAGTAGGCATCTTTGACTTTTCACCTTGTACGAGGGGGGTACGTCTTGTTAAAAAAATTGCTCAAGTATTATGGAAAATTGTAGACCAAGTTTTGATAGCTGAATACAAAGAAGAGACCTCAATCTTTGAATCCACGATGGTTTCAGTGTGCTGAAAAATAATTAAAGTCTGTGGAGTAATTTAAAAAATTTTCGAAGTAGGCATCTTTGACTTTCCACCTTGTACGAGGTCTTGTCTTGTTAAAAAAATTGCTCCAGTATTATGGAAAATTGTAGACTAAGTTTTGATAGCTGAATGCAAAGAGGAGACCTCAATCTTTGAACCCATAGTGGTTTCAGACTGCTAAAAAATGTTTCTCAATAATCAAAGATAAGTATTACGATTGAAGAATAAAAGGGCCAGTCGCTTCTGAATAATTTCAACAATTCGAGCAAGGAACACAGCATTAATTTGTTTATGAGTTTTATCGAGTGGGAAGCCGAAATTAAATTGTAATTATTTACGAATTGGACAGACTTCGGCGACTTCGGAAAGCGAACGTTCTATGGGTGCGATTCGAATCTGTATAATTGAAGGTTGATTCGGTGGAAAAGATTCCTCTTTTACACGTTCGGGGTTCGAGTCGGAGGTGGACGTTTCTGGGAAGCCAGTCGATTCGCGCGAAAATGCAAAAATGTCTACTAAACCAGCCCCAGCATCCCATTATCGTCCAACGTAATATCGTAACACACGGACACGGTGTGAGTAACATGGAAGTCGTGAGATCCGTGCGCCGCGGACACGAACGAACAGTACGAGAAGGCGCAGCTTACACTGTTTCGCCTATCGGAAATGCAACGTACCTCGAAAGCTACCGTTCCCTTCTATCGCGTGATTTATTATATTATTCACGGTTAACCGAGAGGCCTGCTATGACCAGTTAATGTCCTGACGCGACAATTCCGCGACTTTGCTCGCGAAAATCATCGCTCCCTCTCGATGGGAGTCTGCACGTTTAGGACCTGCCGTACACTATACCGAACAACTTTTCACGATTCAATCCCTAATCGTCGAAGTCATTTCCGATGTATTATAATCGTTTTTTGCGGTCCTAGAATCTTCTGAAATAATGGTAAAAATAGCAGTATACGGGAAAGGTTGAAATTATAACGTTTATCAGTTTCGGGGGAAAGATATTCTTTGAGAGGATCTAAATCATTTTTTGAGGATTTAATCCCTAATTATCGAAGCTACTTCTGACGCATCCTAATCGTTTCCTCAGGTCCTCATATCTTCCTCAATAATAAAAAAATAGTAGTAGAGATATATTGGAAGGGTTGAAATTTCAACATTTGTCAGTTTCGGGAGAAAGAAATTCTTCGCGAGAAACTAAATCATTTTTTCAGGTTTCAATACTCAACCATCTATTTCTGATGCATCTTAATCACTTCCTGAGGTCCTCATATCTTCCTCAATAATAAAAAAATAGTAGTAGAGATATATTGGAAGGGTTGAAATTTCAACATTTGTCAGTTTCGGGGGAAAGAAATTCTTCGCGAGAAACTAAATCGATTTTTTCAGGTTTCAATACTCAACCATCTATTTCTGATGCATCTTAATCACTTCCTGAGGTCCTCACATCTTCCTCAATAATACAAAAAGTAGTAGTAGAGATATATTGGAAGGGTTGAAATTTCAACATTTGTCAGTTTCGGGGGAAAGATATTCTTTGAGAGGATCTAAATCATTTTTTTGAGGATTTAATCCCTAATTATCGAAGCTACTTCTGACGCATCCTAATCGCTTCCTCAGGTCCTCATATCTTCCTCAATAATAAAAAAATAGTAGTAGAGATATATTGGAAGGGTTGAAATTTCAACATTTGTCAGTTTCGGGGGAAAGAAATTCTTGGCAAGGAACTAGATTATTTTTTGAGGATTTAATCCCCAAATATCGAAGCTACTTCTGACGCATCCTAATCGCTTCCTGAGGTCCTCACATCTTCCTCAAAAATAAAAAAAAATAATAATAAACATATATTGGGAGGGTTGGAATTTCAACATTTGTTAGTTTCGGGGGAAAGAAATTCTTCGCGAGAAACTAAATCGATTTTTTCAGGTTTCAATACTCAACCATCTATTTCTGATGCATCTTCATCACTTCCTGAAGTCTTCACATCTTCCTCATTAACAAAAAAAATGCTAAGCATATCCTGGAAGGGTTGAAGTATCAACATTTACCATTTCCGAAAGAACCAAATCGTTCGCAGGCCACTAAATCACTTTCTCCACGATCTTTTCGCACATTTAAGTCCAACATTCCACACTTTCACAGAAATATGATGTTTCTTGGTTAATTTTTAATTTCTCTCGATCCTCGATTCACAAGGCACACCCTGGCTCGTTCTAGTGACTGGGGAATCGACAAAATATCGATAAAAATCGTACATCGCATTAGAGGATGTCTCTGCACAGACAAATTCAACATCGTCGAAGCAATGTTAAATACCACTACAGTGATTTAAGTGTCAACAATTTTGATCGCTCGTTAACGCCCATTATCGACGTCGATTACAAATTAGAAAGGCTAAGGCAACGTCTAACATTCGCATAAAATCATTTCGAGGTGTTCGTCGTGGACCCACGAAAATGTTGCATGGAATAGGATGGTAGAGGATCAGGTACGACCATAAACCGTGGAAACAGCATGAACATCGTGGAAAGCTCATTAGCCGGGGCGTCGAGGATCGGTTCGAAAAAGCCGGGCAAGAGGAACACGAGGAACACGGGTTCCCGCGTGGCGGTCAGCTCGACGATCATAAAACTCGATCTCTCAATAAATATAGAAGTCGCCGGTGTCTCGGTGAAGGGGGGCCCCGTTGCTCCACGGGGTCCGGGTTCGATTCAGGCCTCTCCCGGGATCGCAACGGGCCCATGGGTTTCCCTGGGTCCGGTCTAGTCGCAACCCCGCTGCGGCGTTCCGTTTGCTCTAATTTTAATTAAAGGGTTCTACACAGGATTTCCGTGGTAATCGAGCAGCCGGTGCTCCGGGGCCCATACTTCATTGGGACACAGTGGACGTGTAATTGCTCCGCGTTGCCCTTTATCCGGGCCCGGCAACATGGCTCGGGCCAATTTTATTCCCGTCCGCGGCCGGTCCTTGTATATCAAGACTCGCCACGGCCACGCGCGCGCCCGCGCGCTCACCGACGCGCCTGTAATTTTTCATTAATACCTGATTTATCCCGGCCTAGCGTGATTTATGGATCCCATACGACGCTTCACGGCGTCCCGGTACGTTTCGGCCCGGACAGTCGCGAGGAAATCGCCGAAAATCGTCGGCAATCGGCGAAAACGATCGCGTGTGTCGCGCGAAATCGCAGCGAGCGATTTCGTCGTTTGTCGAGGTATTTCTTCTGACATAAAATGTCTATAATTTTACGTTATTTGTTTTAGCACTCGGTTTTATCACTGGTCAATTTTTAGCAATTTTTTGGGACACGTGTAGCGATGTGGAAATTGTCCTGAGCAAGTGGATTTCCGTTTTTTGATTTTGGAAAAATGTCTACATTTTTGGCACGACGGTGAGAATAACACTTTGGCTGCCACGTCACCCACATAAGGTTGACGCAATTATTTGTGCGATTTTTAAATGAATTTTCACGTTAATATATTCATTACATCCAATCTGACGGTGGTCCAGGAAATGCAAGAGGGTTGGAGAACTACTTCAGTGTCGTAGATTTTGTTCGTTAAATTTTTATTTCACTCGATAACTTGCTCCGACTTTATGCAATTTTTGCGGCTGCTGGTTTGGCAGTGAATGTATTAATTAGATTCGCAGATTATATGTTTCGAAATTTGTTCAGGGGATTATGTGTATATGAACTCTTTTATTTCAGGTCTGAGAGAATCGAGGATGAATTTCTGCAAGGACCTAATGCACTCAAATCTTCGATAAGGCGATTCTGTTATCCGGAGAATGTCTACAACCGTGCTAAAAATACTCCACGATGGACAAAGGGTTAACTCGACTCGGGGGAGTGTCGTTAGGGGCGATACTTTTCAATTCGACGTTTCTGCGACTGGATAAAAAATTTCTGCAAGTTTCCACCGCACGCAGATCTCGAATAACACGAACCTGTTTTGCCGAAAAGATCGGTGCGCCAATCGATCTACAATCGTGCTAAAAATACTCCGCAGTGGGCGAAGGGTTAAATCGAATCGAGGGAGTATTAAAAACGCTTACTTTTCAATTTGGCGTCTCTGCGAGTCGATCAACAATTTCTACAAGAACCCAATGCACCCAGATCTTCAATAACGCGAATCTGTTTCACAGGAAAGGTCGATGTGCTGATCGATCTACAATCATGCTAAAAATACTCTACGGTATACAAAGGATTAAATTGACTAGAGGGAGTGTCGTTAGGGGCGATACTTCTCAATTCGACGTTTCTGCGACCGGATAAAAAATTTCTGCAAAAATCCACCGTATGTAAATCTCCAATAACGCGAACCTGTTTTGCCGAAAAGATCGATGCGCCGATCGATCTAGCACCGTGCCAGAAAACTGCTCTGCGTCGAACAAAGGGTTAAATCGAATGGGAACTGGTGTTAAGAGCGCTTACATTGTATCATTATGAAAATACTTACGAGGGCCACCGTGGCCCGTTCTCTCGACCGGTCTGGCCAATTAATACAATCGATGTTCCCGGGGTAGCTCGTGCTACAATATACTATATGGAAGGTTGAAAAATGTGATAGGGACTGTTTTATAGGGCCGTCGACTTGTTACTACATTTTTATTAAGGCGGGCGTTTTGTTCGCCGTCGTCGGGTGGAATCGTCGAGCGGGCGGTGTGCAAAAATTCGTTGACCCCACCCTGCGCCCTGTTCCCTCCTGTTCCCTCCTTCTGCGTGCCCCCCCTCGATGTTCCATCGACGTTCCCTGCCCTTCTCCTACCCCCTTTCGGACCGTTTATTTTCGTTGATTTTTCCCCCCGCGGAGGTTCGCTCACATTTATTTTTTCCGTCGCGCACGCGCGCGTGTGCGCGCACACGGGGCCAGTTACCCGACGACGACGACGGGCAGTTTGCCGGTAAGGTCCGGTAACGTTTGTTACCATTGCTCGTTTAAATAATCTCGAAACATGCATCCGCGGGACGGAGCGGCCGAGTCGTGGATGGCTTTACGATCGGCCCTCGTCGTTAATTAAGAGCTTGTAATTATTTAGTGGAGACGCTAGCGCACCCCCGCCGGCATCGAAGCGGTCCCGCTCCCTTGGCAGACTTGATTTACATTCCTGCGAAGAATGCGAAAGGCCTCGCCTTCCTTTGCTCTATTTTCTTTTTTTTGCACCACCTTCTACCACCCTGCGCACCCCACACCTCCCTAACCCCACTCCCTTTACACCCCTCGTCTGGGCAACGTCTGATCGTTTCTTCGCTTCGCCTCGGTCCTCGGACTACCCTCCTTCGTTCTCTTCTTCTTCTCAGAGTCGTTTCGTACTGTGTACGTATCGTGTATCGCGATACCAGTATCACGGATACCGATTCCATGCACGATGCAACGCTGCTCTAATTTGGCCGAGGAGACTAGAGCAGGGAATGGAGCATCTTACGATGAATGGCACGTTTTGAACTGTCTATGCTGTGGTCGATTTGAAATTTTTATAGTGATTGTAGAAATGCATTCGAGGGGAATGGTAATATAGATTTCCTTATCGAGGCTCGTATTGTGATAAGAACTGAGTGCTATTTAATGGGATGGAATTATGGTAATTTTTATAGAGGGATGACTTTCGTTTGTAGGGCTTTTAGGTTTAGTGTTAAATGTGACGAATATGTTTGGAGATATGTCGTAATAATCATTTTTTAATTTGCATGACTTTTTAATTGATTCTTGTCAACAGTAATCCAAATTTTTATTGTGGACCCATCATATTATTCTCAGTAACGTTGTCTGACAATTTCTTGGGGGTTGCAATGCAATAGGAGATTTCTAAAC
>CM052082.1:19087254-19103843 GCA_028453745.1 Agapostemon virescens
AAGGAGAGAGAGAGAGAGAGAGAGAGAGAGAGAGAGAGAGCCTAAGAAACAGAGTTGAATATGAATAATCCAAAAAACAGAATGACAGAAAGAGCACATGCTGCATTTTTGCAATTTTTGCAGGAAACCTCGACGTGGAAATTCGTGATGGCGAACGTTGTCGAAGGGTGTTTCAAGGCACCGTGCGAAGGTCTGCGAAAGGCGAGACGAAAGTTTCCAGGCCCGAAGAAATCGCGGCGTCGCTCATTAGACGCGATACACTCCGTTCCTCTTAAATATCCCGTAATCGGGACGAAAAATCATCGTTGGCCCCCACGGAGGTATCGTGACGTGTGTGTAAACCGTTTGCGTGCCCAGTTACATCTCAATGAATGCTAGAGCAAAGTCCTCCACCCGGAGGAATAATTCTTGCCGGCCAACCGGCTGCTTATATAAACAAATTACCTGTTAAATGCGATCGAGAGGCAAAACAACGTCGGGGGAGAAAGAAAACGGCGGGGGACAGGGGGAGAATTACGATAGGCGTGGTATCTCGAATAAGATTTAACGAGGTTTAACGTTCTTTAAACACCACCTTCATTATAACCAAGAACGAACTTTCGCGGACTCCTGCTTCGCAAAAGTTGCACATTTCTATCCTAATTTCTTACTCTACTATACGGACAGAAACAATATTAAAGAACCGAATAAATAAATAAATAATGCCTATCGCAACGCTTAAAGGGGCGGAAGGAAAAATGCAAACGAAAAGGGAATCTAAATATCCAAAGACTAAAATATATTGGGTTACCCGAAAAGTTAATTTATATAATATATTGCTAAACGACGACGATAACACAAACTAACAATACTAATATAAAAATGTACAAAGCTTGTATAAACAAATAATTTTCAGCAACTCAAATAACAATATTACCAAAGAAGGAGACTAGGATTTTACTCACTAAAAACATTATTAACGCGACAACACGCGAAAACAAAAATATAAAATACATCAGCGTGCAAGAATGAATCTAAAATCTAAGTTCTAAGCTCTAAGTTCGCCAGAACATTCGCCGCAGAAATTTTGGCAGAAATTGCGAAAGTTTCACCGTAGAAAAATAATAACAAGAAGATTTAGGCTCGTTGGATTTAGCCATGTCGCAAAAGTAAGCAATATAACGAACGTTTGCCGATAGAAAAATAACAAATTGTTGAAATTGTTTATAGATCGTTCCCGCAAACGTGTGCATCGTTGAAATGGGGGAGAGAGGCGGATTAACCGGAGAAAAAGCCATTCGCCTCGCTGTCCGGAACAGAACGATACCGTTCAACCCCCGGTGAACACGCCGAAATGCGATCCTCTTGCTCACGCAACCGCGCACGCGATTCGCGACATATTTGCCAGAAGAAAATGGCGAAGGGGCATTACTGGGAAGAGAGGAACGGCGGGGAGGGGAGGAAAAAAATGACGGATGATGATTTCCCGACGCGCACACGATGACTGTACGACAGAAACGCACGCGAACGCTTTTGTGCAGAAGATGTAATTGCAGGAAACGACGGATGATGATTTTCCGATCCGATGATCCCGCGAAGGGAAACGCGTTACAATATCGCGTTTCTTGTAAACAAATTTCGCGGGGCGATCGCTCGGAACCGTGCGCTTTTCTTCGTCCCACGGCTTCTTCGGGAACGACGTCCGCCATTACGGCGTTTAGCTCTTTTGTTGAGTGCGCGCGACGTTGGTGGCGCCAGGAAGAAAAGACGATTCAAATTAACCCTTTGCACTCGAAGCTGCTTGCTGCTTTTACTCGAAAACCTGGGCATTTATTTTGGTCTAGGATATTTTCAATCCACGTGAGATTTATTTCATTTATGCGTTATGCGTTTTAAACAATTGGGTGGCAATATTTACTGGCGCCTCAGAGTCGCCATTCGATTGCAAAGGGTTAAGGAGCAGCGTTTTCGTGGCAGTGCTTCGAAAAGTGCAATTTTTCCGAGGGCTGTTCGTATGCACCCTGTGCGTTCCAAGCTGTTTTAACCCTTTGCTATATCGTAACGAGTTAAACTCGCGTTGGAGATTTCAACCCCTTGCTATACCATTTTCTCAGTAACTAACGTTATTATAATATCTTCGTTGCTAAAATGTTACAAATGAGAAAAGATAATTTATATTTTTAATATTACTGTATCTACTTCAATGCTTAAATATTGATTGCAAATGGACAACATTTGATTTCGTCTAAAAAGAAAGGCATTTATTATATTTTATTTAAAATCTTCGAGGCTGACTCGTTATAATATGACAAAGGGTTAAACAACATTTAGATTTTTATCAATTTTTTAAAAACAAACAGCGATGTGGATATTGTTTCGAATAATAGGGTTAACCTGCTGTTCCGTCACATCGAATGGGATTAGCTAACACTTTGGCTGCCATGTTACTATATACAGATAACGGAATTATTTCAACACTTTGTTAATAAATTTTCACATTAATGTATTCGTCGCACGTGATCTAGAAAATGCAAGCAAGTGGGAAGACAATTCAACGTCACTCGTTTTACCTTTGCAATTTTTATTTCATGCAACGTTTAACATAGTGTTAAACACAGAAATTATTAATAACATTCTACTCGTCTGTCATCAATATTTCAACAGCAGACGATCCTCCCTTTCTTCTAGCATTCACTCAACGAAGTCGCGATCGCTGAAACCGTCAAAACTAAGTCACAGCACGAGGGGTTGCTAAAAGAGGGTTGTTGCAACGTAAATTTTTCGGTGTACATCTTCGCTGTTGCTTTTCTCAGATCGATATTGACCTTTTTACAGGAGCCAATATAAATAGACATCGAGGAAAAGGATCGAAGAAGCCCTGGACCCACCCTCGAAGGAACGTCCTATTTCGGTTAACGCGGCAATAAACAGAAAAACACTCCCAGATATTCGACAGCGTTACGAAGATTGAAACAAAGTAATCCGTGACAGAAAGGAGTCGCTAGGGGTGGACATGGGGGCGTAAGAGGGTTGTCTCTCACCCCGATGATCGTTCGCTCCTTTTGAAAAATGTACGTCCGACGCGTTCGACGCAGGGAAAAGGGCGCGTTTCCAGCACCGAAGGGGATGATACCTGCGTAAACGTGACACGTAGATCGAAGTTGACGGGCCTGGCGTGACCAGCGTGTGTTGGGTGTGGACACAAGTCGAGCGAAGATAAACCAACACCGAGGGGGCAGCCGCTGTGCCTAGAATTATGGAGTAATGAGAGGACGGGGAGAAATATCACCGTTCCGGCGAATAAATACGTCGTTTCCTTCAGCTCGAGAGACACGCGATCGATGTTTCGATGATTCGTCAACTCCCGGATGCGGCATCATCGTCTTACCGCATGTTAGCCAAGCGAATTTCGACGGGCTTCCTTGAGAAAATCGGCGCTGCGTGCGTGGTGAGCATCCTGCATCGTTTTGCGTTACGAGCTGCTTCCGAAGATGTTCCGGGATGCCTGACGAAGTTTGAGAAAGCTTGAAGAAGTACAAGGAAGTCTGACGATGTTCGACGAAACTCGAAGAAGTACCAGGAAGCTCGACGAAGTTTGAGGAAGCTTGAAGAAGTACGAGGAAGGTTACCGATCTTCGAGGAGCCTTGACAAAATTCGAAGTAGCCTGACGAAGTTTAAGAAAGCTTGAAGAAGTACGAGGAAGTCTGACGATGTTCGAGGAAACTCGAAGAAGTACGAAGAAGGTTACCGAACTTCGAGGAGCCTTGACAAAATTCGGAGTAGCCTGACGAAGTTTGAAAAAGCTTGAAGAAGTACGAAGAAGTATAACGATGTTTGAGGAAACTCGAAGAAGTACCAGGAAGTTCGACGAAGTTTGAGGAAGCTTACCGAACTTCGAGGAGCCTTGACAAAATTTGGTAGTAGCCTGACGAAGTTTGAGAAAACTCGAAGAAGTACCAGGAAGCTCGATGAAGTTTGAGGAAGATTACGGAACTTCGAGGAGCCTTGACAAAATTTGGTACTAGCCTGACGAAGTATGAGGAAGCTCGACGAAGTTTGAGGAAGCTTACCAAACATTGAGGAGCCTTGACAAAATTTGGAAGTAGCCTGACGAAGTTTGAGAAAGCTTGAAGAAGTACGAGGAAGTCTAACAATGTTCGAGAAAACTCGCAGAAGTACTTGGAAGCTCGACGAAATTTGAAGAAGCTTACCGAACTTCGAGGAGGCTTAACAAAATTCGAAGTAGTCTGACGAAGTTTGAGAAAGCTTGATGATGTTTGAGGAAGCTCGAAAAAGTACAAGGAAGCCCGACGAAGTTTGAGGAAGCTTGAAGTAGTATGAGGAAGCTCAACGGACTTTGAGGAGCTTGAAAGGATTGTAGACTGTTTGAAGTATATTAAAAAAATTTAAATAAGTTTAAAAGAATTTTCCATTGTTTAAGGTAGCTTGATAAAAATTTAAGGAAGCTTCAAATAGTTACAGATTGTTCGAAGAAGCATGGCAAACTTCGAGAAAGCTTGACGAAAGTTTGAGGAAGTTTGGAAGGGTTGCAGACTGTTTAAGACATCGTAAATTAATCATTGGAAGGTTCATTTGCGTAGGCCGAATATTTAGTATAGATTCAGTGATTGATTCCTACCTGATGGAAGCCAAGGTAACTTTCTATGCTGTGTGTGGCGAAGAACACCTCCCCGTCGCAGGTGAGGATGAGCAGGAACCCGTTCAGCGCCTGTAACACGCGAATTTTATCGTCAAAATGGTCAAAACAGTCGAATAAGTCAAATTTAAATTCAAAACTCAATTAAACATGAAACAATTTCGATTCAGCTTCTTCCTCTGCAGTTTGAAGTCAGAGCAGCTCCTTCGGAAAAATTTCTAACTTCATTTCTCAGGAAAAGTCTCTATCATTCGATTCCTTAGAGGTTGAGCAGCTTCTTCCACAATTTCCAAATTCAAAATCGTATTTAAAAAAAATATCTATAATTAAACAATGCCTAAATCTCTTTATTCATCGACTTATGGTCGCATTTCTCAATCAAATTCTCTATCGATTGCCTTTTTAGAGGTGAAGCAGCTTCCTCAGCCATTTCCAAGAAGAAAATCTGTCACAGAGAAAAGTTTTCGAAGGTTCCAGGACTCAAATTCATCAGTTCCGCGAACTCTCAGGGGTTGAACAATTTTCCCGGGGCGTTTTCGGAAGGGGAAAGCCCGGCTGAAAAATTCCACCCCTCCCCGCAATAACCCAGAAAGCGGCGTAACTCGTTTCCTTTCCGAAAACGCGGATCGGCTCGCTGAAAACTGTTCCGGAAAGTTTCCCCATTTATCGACGTCCCGACCCGTCGGCTTTCGAATACCAAAACGAGCCCGAAACTCGAACGTACATATCGAAGCCCGAAATATCCGTCCCAGTTTAAACGGCCGAGAGCTATACCGTCGACACGGGGAACCGTTTAAGCGCCGTCTGCTCGCTTTGTTGCGGGTCTGTGTGTCTGTATTGTTTTGTTTTATTTCGACCCGTTGCCGTAGGTGCCCGTGCCTGGCACGCCAGACAGGCTTTATTGTTCTGAAATGTGAAGAGAGCCCCGCTTCTGCATCGGTGTCCTTCGATTTCATAACCGTTCTGCGATTTTCCCTTCGTCCAATCGCGAATAAACCTGCGAAATCGCGTTTCCGTAAAACGAGGGCTGAAAATTGCACTTGTTCCGGCGATCTTCGATCGTTAAAATCAAAATTGGTGATTCAGATTTTGTCTGGGTTCGAATTCGACTGGTTTTGTATCGATTTTGTGTTTTCCAAGCTACTGGAATTCTGGCAGGACAATTTTTCGGATTTAGAGCATATTCTTTCTTGCAATCTTAACTGCAATCGTAACTGTCCTTCTTTGTCAACCTTTATTTCATAAATTTGTCGTGTGTTTGGTGAAAGATTTAATTTTGTAATTTCTAAAACTCACACATTTTCGGCGATCTTATTTTAACATGGAATAACCAACACTGGATAATCCACCCTCTGTGCATCAACCCCTGTAAGGAACAAACGAAGGCGAAGAATCCTGCAGACGAAGCAGGATTCGTTTATGTTTCGTTTAGTTAAAGTACGATAAAAACACAATCTAGAACTTTAAGCTGTTGCATTTTCAATAATTATATTGACTATACGTAGAAAAAATTAAATTTGCTGTCTAAATTATAAATTGAATTTTCAGCACACGATTTCTCCCAAACTTAAAATTTTTAGAGCAGTATTTTCATTGCGATGTAAAAGGCAGAAAACTCACCCCATTGATTCATTGCATAACCCATTCGATTGTTTAAGCAAAGGTTTGTTTAATGTTTTTGATAGATTTCAATGAAAATTTACCTCGTTCGTCGGTAATGTTTTATTTGACTTCGAAATGGATAATGAATCTCCGCCAATTATCCAGGAAATTTGGTAACAACCCCTCAAGGAAGGAGCAACCTATCCGGCCTCGGGACACCATAACCGATTGACCTGAGGGACGGATATCGAAGCGATCGCATGCGCGACGGATGCTGCGATTTGATTGGTTAATCCAGAGGGTGGGTTTCTCTCGGCGTCCGCGTCAATACGGATCCGACGTGGAGGGCGAGTTTCCCCGGATCCCCTGTACCCCGAATATAAGTTGTAATAGGATTTTCTCATTGCCCACCCCCTGGCTAAGGCCGTAATGGCCGACATGGCCATTTCTGTAAAACGTCTCGTCCCCGTGGGATCCTCAGTAATCGGTGCGATTGCGCTCGAACTCGGAAATACGATGATTCATTAGAAAATTGTTTTCTTGCTGTCCACCCTCCTTTATAGCAACTGAAATAAAAATTGCAAAATGGGACGTCATGTATCCCATGAATTTTACCATTACTTTCATCGCAAACTCCAGAAACGTCCACATTATATTTCATGGAACAATAAGAATTTCTTTCAGAACAGTCTCGAATCAACCCTTATTTTAAAATGTTTTTAAAAATAGACCGTGCGTTTATATGGGTGCTAAAAGTTTTGAGGAGTAGTATGAACAATCCAGATTGATGAGCACATATAGTTCTTCTGTTAAATAATGTCTGGTATGTGGTAAAAATTAAATAAATGCATAAAATCGACAATCTCTCAATACATAAATAATTAAAACATTTTAAAAAATCGTCAGACAAACTAGGAAGAATTATGAACAGTCTCCCAACAATGAATCTCATGCTTGAGGATGACAGCATACCCTAATGCATAATTCAACCCTAAATCTATCGTCGTTGAATCTAATGATTAATTCAAAACTTTTTCACCTACAATTATTAAAATTATGAAGATGAATACAAAGGATGCAATTATATGTCACTCATATATATTTCCCCTTAGAAACACACCTAATTTTGTTAAAACAATTGCAAAATAAATGATGCAAAAGGCATTTGGCTTCAAGTGACAACCTTTTTACTAAATCCTCATATATTTTCACTAAATGCTCCCAAAAACTCAGTTCCATCAATTTGCACGATGACATGTTATAATATATTGGAAAACACTGTACATTCCTTTAAAACAATCGCAAAATAAATGATAGAAAAATTACTTAGCTTCAAGTAAAGACATTTTTAATAGCTTCCTTTATGTTTTCACTAATTACTCCTGAAAACAAATTGTCATCGATTTGCACGAATACTTGTTATAATTTAATAAAAAGAAAACACATTACTTGTGGGGTTTCCAAAATCCTCAATTTTCAAAATACCAAAAAACCATTCAAGAAACGTTCTTACATCACCAAGAGACTAAAACGCTCGAATTTTAACAAAATCCGAGGTTCTGCTGCGAAAAGTGTCCGATTTCGCGTGGATCGATTCCCAAAGATGCCTCGAATAAAATATGGATCGAAGACCCGTCGGTTTTTCGAATGACAAGCGACGATCTCAGACGAGGATGATCGCCGGTAGATAAAGGGGATGGAGCGAGTTGGAGGGATTTTTATTTTTCGCGTGAGCTGACCGGTAAATCAGTCGCGTGCCGGTTGCGAGTACTCGCGTGTTCCGTCCAAGCGTGAACTTCTAATACCCCTTCATCCTCACCTTGACTCTCGTGTATTAGCGGGTCGCCAATAATACTTCACGCACGAAATCTTTCCATTTTCTTCGCTCATGCAACTAGAAGTCAGGGGCACCGACACGGGCCGTGGCCAGTATGCAGATCCTAGAAATAACCAGGATCGGAATTATAGCTTTCGATGCAGGTGCCCCTTCGGCTATGCCACGTGCAATTTTACTTCTAATTCGTTTTTGCGCTCGTGCCCATCGTTAACACCGTACTCGGAATCCGAATTCAGGCTTAACGCTCTGGACCAATCAGATTCTACCCTTGCGATCTCGTAATTCAGCGATTGGACCCGCGATTTCGGTAAATAACGTCTGTTGAGAAAGCTTTGTTCACGAATTTAGCAGTCGTTTTATTTTCTTTTGAGTCGAAGTGAATCGAAGAATTTTTGGAAGCGTGAAAACGAAGATGTTGGAAAGAGTTAGGATTTTAATTTTTATTGGCCTGATTTGTTTGGCGTCCGAATTGTAATTCAGAGCAGAGAAACGTCATGATTTTTATATGTGTAGGTGTGCTTGCAATTTTTGTACCTTTGGATGTTTGGAAATGAAAGAGTTGAAAAGGGAAAGAATTGCCATTTTTGTATCTCTGAAAGCTTGGAAATGAGAAAGTTGAAAGGGGAATGAATAGCAACTTTTGTATCTTTGGAAGCTTGGAAATGAACGAGTTGAAAAGAGAAAGAATTGCAATATTTGTACCTTTGAAAGCTTGGAAAGTTGAAAAGGGAAAGAATTGCAATTTTTGTACCTTTAAAAGCTTAGAAAGTTGAAAGGGGAATTAATTGCAATTTTTATACTTTTCAAGGCTTAGAAAGTTGAATAGGGAAAGAATTGCAATTTTTGTACCTTTGAAAGCTTGGAGGATTGAAAAGAGAAAGAATTGCAATTTTTGTACCTTTGAAAGCTTGGGAAATTGAAAAGAGAAAGAATTGCAATTTTTGTACCTTTGATGCTTGGAAAATTGAAAAGAGAAAGAATTGCAATTTTTGTACCTTTGAAAGTTTAGGAAGTTGAAAGGGGAATTAATTGCAATTTTTGTATCTTTGAAAGCTTGGAAAGTTGAAGAAGGAAAGAATTGCCATTTTTGTATCTTTGAAAGCTTGGAAATGAGAAAGTTGAAAGGGGAATCAATTGCAATTTATGTATCTTTGAAAGCTTGGAAATGAAAAAGTTGTAAAAGGTAAGAGTTGCACAGATAAAAATTGGAAATTGAAATGTTTAATCTGCTGCAAATGTTCTAACCACCCAGCTTGCAAAATTACGATGCCGGGCAGAGGAAGCTGAAAATCTAGTAACAAATCTAAAGTAACTTGAAATAAATCTGTAATAGTGCGGCCACCATAAAATACCGACGAGTAAATGAATTCAAGCCATATATATATACGTTATTTAAAATGTTTATGCAGCCAGGTATAAACGAAAGGCGAATAAGATAGAATTTTCAGGTGTGTTCATTATAAAATGCAAATAAAACGCAACCGCAGATGTTAAAATGCAACAGAGTGCACGCATCGCGCGGTAAATTAGTGAAATCAAAATGGCCGACGGTAAGTGTATTTTGCGTTCGTTTATCAGTTAGTCAGCGAGTTAATATTAAACGGCAATTTGTATTTTTCGTTATTTCTTTATAAACGCGTTGCAAATTTTTATGCGTGCACCGGCAATAAATTAAGTAATGACTTACAAATTCTAATAAACAACCACGGTTATTCTTGTTAAGCCTTATACAGTTTAATGAGTCTCATGCTCGATGCGCCAGGCACACGCATAAATCAGATAATTGACGTACGTTGCTATATCGCGGTGGAAACTTCGTTAATACATACAAACTGATTGAGACCTTTATTCCGCGGGGATTGCGTTCACGGATGGTAAGTGCAATTACAGAGCTATTTAATTGAAACATAATTCATTAACTTCTGCCAATTAACATGCCAGTTGACGGTGGTGTGCTCGGCGTCCCCAATTGCGACTTAGAAACTCGGACAATCTATTGCAATATTTTATAATTTAATCTCACCTCGAATCCAGCGATTTTCAATTTGTTTATAAATCAATCTTTCGACACTGTTCGCAATTTTCCATTTGGGTCACCAATAAATTTTCAAATGTCCTAGTTTACTATTAAATTTATTATTATTATTTAATTCATTATTAAATTTAATATTTGCGTTTTAAAACAGTCTCAAACTCTAACTCAACTTGCAAATGGTCAAATTCGTCATTGTTTGACTTGAACGCTGACAAATTCAACGTTTCTGAAATCAAATGCTTTCAAACTCTGTACTTTTAAATTCCAGCATTGACAAATTTCAATTTTATTGATCTCATATTTCTTAACTTTTAGTGACTTTTAATTTTTACTTTAGCAAACTCAACGTCCTCCAATTTCTATATCACAAAACTTGAATATCACCACCCTAACATTTCCCAGCATGCACATTACAAATTTTAGGGGCTTCCAACTTTCTCACACTACAAAATTCAGCGACTCTTAACTTTCACGTCATCAAACTCAATTTCTTCCAATTTTTATATCACAAAATTTAAATATCATCGAACCACCATTTTCTAGCTTGCACGTTACAAAACTTAGGGGTTTCCAATTTCCTTACACCCCAAAATTCAGCGACTCTTAACTTTCACATCATCAAATTCAACGTCTTGCAACTTCTACATCACAAAACATAAATATCACCACCCCAACATTTCCAAGAATGCTCATTACAAATCTTAAGGGCTTCCAACTTTCTCACACCACAAAATCCAGCATCTCCTAACGCCTATATCGCAATACTAAGTATCCTCTTTATTCGAAACTCAAACCAATGCAACACAATCCATCGGAAACCCACCCCTAGAAACTCCTGTATACCCAAGTCCCGCAGACCGAACATTTCCGACCGGATTATTCCGCGAACTTTAATCAGTCAAATTGACAGAGCCTCTGCCAAACGTGCAACCGTGATTGGCAAGGTGGAAACGATTCCCGCATCCGTTTCGCGTGCGTTCGATAGGGGTGCGTGGCCCATCGGGCCTCGGCAGCTTCACCAGCTGCAACTTTGTCGTTTCGTGCGTACGCCGTCGATAAGCGTCTTTTCTGTCACGACATGTACATAACGTACGAAACGTTTCATAAATTTACAGCTTTGAACGTATCCCGACGGCGGCGATTCATGCGACCGACGCATTGCCTTTCGGCGTTTCGCTAATTAAGTCCTTCGGTGTGTATCGTGTGCCGGGTACCGCAAGCTGCCGGGACAAACGGCGTCTCCCAATAGGCCACTTAATTACACATGCGTAAATGTTAATGAGCCCAAGGCTTGACTATCGTGTCGCGGAAAGTAAAACGTCGCTTATTAACCGGCATAGGCGAGACTACGCGTGTTCCAATATTTTTCTGCCAGCTACAAAACCGAGATGCTCAGAGGAAAACCCGATGGGCCTGTTGGCTGCGTTCGCTAATAGCTTCTTACCCTAACCGCACATAATCTTGTTACCCTAACTGCGCATAAGTGCAGCGACAGTGTGCAGAATTTGTCAGAATCCGAAGCTGCTCTAGTTTTCAATTTTTCCGAATCGTGGAGCTTTTTAAACAAAAGTGTCGAGGACTTGGTGAGTCTGTTTTCTGCGGTTGCTCATAGCTTGTTACCCTAACGCGCCCATAAAGATGGCGGATTTGTTAACTGCGGCAACGGTGTGGATAAATTACGAGGCTCTGTCGCTGACTTTGTTTTCTTTCATTTTTCATAATCGTGTTTGAGGAGCATTTTTGTTTTACGAAACTGTTAAGAACTTGATGAGTCTGTTTACTGTGGTTGCTCATACCTTGTTACCCTAACGCGTCCATAAATATGGCGGATTCGATAAATTCAACAATGGTGTGCATAATTTGCGAGACCCTGTCGTTGTTTTTTGTTTCCACAATTTTTACGATCGTGTTTGAGGAGCATTTTTGTTTAACAAAAGTGTTAAAAACTTGACGAGCCTGTTTCCTGCGGTTGTTTTTAGCTTATTACCCTAACGCGCCCATAAAGTCTGCGGATTTGCTAAATGCAGCAATGGTGTGCATAATTTGCGAGACTCTATCGCTGACATTGTTTTTTTTGTTCATATTTCATGATCGTGTTTGAGGAGCATTTTTGTTTAACGAAAGTGTTAAGAACTTTATGAGTCTGTTTCCTGCGGTTGCTCATAGCTTGTTACCCTAACGCGCCCCTAAAGTCGCCGCATTCGATAAATTCAGCAACGGTGTGCATAATTTGCGAGACTCCGTCGTTGTTTTTGGTTTCCACAATTTTTACGATCGTGTTAAAGGAGTATTTTTGTTTAACAAATGCGTTAAGCACTTGACGAGCCTGTTTCCTGCGTTTGTTAATAGCTTGTTACCCTAATGCGCTCATGAAGTCGACGGATTCGATAAATTCAGCAACGATGTGCATAATTTGCGAGACTACACATTAACTCCTAGCCAGCTGTATGTCTACATTTACAAACGTATTTTTACGTTAACATATTCAAAGCACCGAATTATTGCTCGAGGAAATTGCAAGAAAATTAGAGAACTGCTCAATGTTACACCTTCCTGCGTTTTTAATTTTGGTTTCATTCATCAATTTGCAACTTCTAGTAGACCGAACGAACATATAAATCTCATCGAACCATTCAACGAGAATGGACGAGTGGTCCGTCTAGTTTCGACGCATAAAACGATTCACAGTGACTGGATTAACGTAGCAGTAATGAGAACATGGTCACAACAGGATAAACGCGGCTCGAATTAATCCGATCACCGTGTGTAAAAATACAGAACGACTGTGTTGAGCCGAGAGGGAGAACCTAAATTCTCTCACAGTGACAAATGAAAGTTAACGAGTCGACTCCGTCTCGTATGCAAAATTTTCGCAACGCGTCTCTGCGAGGACGGTTTCTTCGCGAGCTTATTACGGCCCTTTCGACTCCGTCGAATTTATTAAACGGTTCCGCAGAAGGTGAACGAATCGACCGTGCATCCGGAGCGTACGACAAGTAGAATAATAATAATCGCGATAATGGTCTACCTGAAAGGTTTCATGCTCGACTGTAATTAATTACCGGCTACGGCTGGTGGGGCGTGCGTTCTAAAAAAAGCCCGATACGAAAAAAATCCTGCGGCATTTCGCCTTCTTCTTCTTTTTTTCTTCTCTTTTTCATGTCTGACAAGAGAGTCGGTTCGGATGGCTAGACGGCGCACTTCCGGAAAGTCACCGGCGACCAGCAAAAGTCGCTCGAAAATGTTTTACGGCCGCGAATGATTAATCACATCTGCATCTGTCCGCGCAGCGCACACCGATGCAGCAACGGGCCTCGTTTCTTGCATCGTTCTCCGCAATGCGCGCAGGCTCTCTCGGATTTTAATTTAGCGCGTCAATTGAGTCGTCCGCGGTGAGTTTTACTTCCTTTCGACCTGCGATTGCCTGTCGTCCTGCGGAATAATTTTTCGCCGGGGAAAAAACGCGCCCGGCCATTCGTGCGCATACGAATTCGCATACGATCTGTCTTTCGTCTTTCGTTTCTCACGGACCTTGGAAATGTTACAATTCATGCTGACTCTGAGGCGTCGCTAAAAATTGCCGTGCCATTATTTAAACAATTTTAGGGTTGAACAATGAACGGGTTAAAACGTTGCCAGACGCTTCCAGAGCTTGCTGATGGGTAAACAAGCTTGTAGCAAACTTGTTAATCGACAAATGGTGGATTTGTATAATGGAAAGCAAAAATTGTTGCGTCGAACGTATCTTGAGCAGACATGATCGTTCTAAAGATTCAAGATGGTCGATGAATGGTGTCAGGACTTTGCCAGACGCTTCCAGAGCTTGCGAATGGTTAAAAAATGCTAATGACAAATTTGTTAATCGACGAATGGTGGATTTGTTCGATGGAAAGCAAAAATTATTGCGTCAATTGTATCTTGAGCAGATATCATCGTTCTAAAAATTCAAGATGGTCGATGAATGGTGTCAGGACTTTGCCAGACGCTTCCAGAGCTTGCGAATGGTTAAAAAAAGCTAATGACAAATTTGTTAATCGACGAATGGTGGATTTGTTCGATGGAAAGCAAAAATTATTGCGTCAATTGTATCTTGAGCAGATATCATCGTTCTAAAAATTCAAGATGGTCAATGAATGGTGTCAGGACTTTGCCAGACGATTCCAGAGCTTGCAAATGGTTAGACAAGCTCGCGACAAACTTGTTAATCGACGAATGGTGGATTTGTTCGATAGAAAGCAGAAATTGTTACGTCTACTGTTTCTTGAGCAGACATGATCGTTCTAAAAATTCAAGATGGTCGATGAATGGTGTCAGGACTTTGCCAGACGCTTCCAGAGCTTGCGAATGGTTAAAAAAAGCTAATGACAAATTTGTTAATCGACGAATGGTGGATTTGTTCGATAGAAAGCAAAAATTGTTGCGTCAATTGTATCTTGAGCAGATATCATCGTTCTAAAAATTCAAGATGGTCGATGAATGGTGTCAGGACTTTGCCAGACGATTCCAGAGCTTGCAAATGGTTAGACAAGCTCGTGACAAACTTGTTAATCGACGAATGGTGGATTTGTTCGATAGAAAGCAGAAATTGTTACGTCTACTGTTTCTTGGACAGACATAATCGTTCTAAAAATTCAAGATGGTCGATGAATGGTGTCAAGACTTTGCCAGACGATTCCAGAGCTTGCAAATGGTTAGACAAGCTCGCGACAAACTTGTTAATCGACGAATAGTGGATTTGTTCGATAGAAAGCAAAAATTGTTGCGTCGATTGTATCTTGGACAGACATGATCGTTCTAAAAATTCAAGATGGTCGATAAATGGTGTCAGGATTTTGCTAGACACTTCCAGAGCTTGCTAATGGTTAAACAAACTCGTGACAAACTTGTTAATCGACGAATGGTGCATTTGTATGATGGACAGCAGAAATTGTTGCGTCGATAATATCTTGGGCAGACATGATCGTTCTAAAGATTCAAGGTGGACGATAAATAGTGTCAGGACATTGCTCAACGCTTCCAAAGCTTGCGAATGGTTAAAAACAGCCAGTGACAAACTTGTTAATCAACGAATGGTGGATTTGTACGATGGAAAGCAGAAATTGTTGCGACAATTGCATCAAAAGTGTTAATACTTTAATTAACCTAGCAAGCATTGCAATTGGCTAGTGTATACCTTCTTTATAAAAATGACAAGATTTCATTCACTTAGATTTTGTGCAATTTTCATAACAGAAAATTTAATAAAGAAACCTAATGAATCAATTTCTGCGAGGGCAATTTGATAATTTCAATAATTGTACAATAAAGAATATGGAAATGATCATTTGACTCCCAGTGGTAAACTGCTGCTGATAAATTGATGGAAAGAAGACTCGAGGGGTAAGAATGGGTAAATTTGCACTTTGGGGTGCAGGATGCTTGCAACAATACCGAAAGGAAGAAACGACTAACATCTTCAAGAATGTTAACACTAAACCGACCATTCACTAAAATTGGCTAACGTGTAATAAGAATGACAAGATTTCATTAACTCAACCCTTAAGCATTTTTCATTACAATATATGAGTACAGAAACAATTCGATAATTTCAACAATCCTAAAATAAAAAATCTGGAAACGGTGTTTAACTCGCCACGGTAAACTGCAGCTAATAAATCGATAGGAAAACGAACGAAGGGGTAAGTGTATTTATCAATCACTGAATTTGCACCCTGAGACGCCGGCGGACTAACCGCAGTCGTTCTGCATTTAGAAACGTTGATACCGCAAAGCGATGCATCCAACAACTCCAGAAAGGAAGAAGCGAGAAACGTCGTCGAGAATTTACGGCTAACAAATTAATTAAAAAGCGAAAATAGAAAAATCGCGATGAGAGAACGAAGCAACCGAAGAATGGCCGAGGAAATATCGAGAGGGTGTCCGGGGGCTGGGTCCCAATTCGTCGAACGATTTGGTGGATAACCGAGGGAGTATAGTGATTCAAGGATCCACGGCCAGTGTCTCGGCAGCGTCGACGCCAAGGTAAGAGGAACGCCGGCGATACGTAAGGCGCAAAAGGGGGTGGTATCTAAGGGAGGAAAGGAGCACGCGATCAATACGGGAAGGACTAGCGGTGCCAGACCAAGGCGAGCCCCGTCCGACCACCAACCTAACCTCATATCATCCCATCCCATGCACCCACCTAACCTACAGTTACCTTTGACTCAGCCCGTGTCTCACTGACTCACTACATTCTGCCGATCGCCTCGTTTTCCCTTGCGCCCGACTTCCGGTTATCAGTCTTGCCCACCATTACAGGTATGAAGGAACGCAATCCGGCTCTCAACTATGTATTATTCCGACTGTGCCTCGGGGGAACATCCCCTGGGCCAGCGGGGGTTGAAAACGCGGCTGTCAGTAGGTTTCACAATTATTCCACGTTCGGCGAATTTCAAGAATTTTTACGCAAACTGTTCGCCGCCACGCTGTCCTGTCTCTG
>CM052082.1:19161140-19173100 GCA_028453745.1 Agapostemon virescens
TATACTACAGCATAGTTTTTAATAGCGTCGAATTTTGTGCCTGGAAACTACGATTTGTGGACAGCCATTGATTTTCTGTTACCGTTTCAAGAAAACTGCTGCGGAATCGCATCGAGTGCTTGCCGAAGCTTACAGTGAGCATGCTCTTGGTAAATCACGGTGTTCCGATTGGTGTGAAAACTTCAAAAGTGGCGATTTTGACGTGAGAACCGGAGAACGTGGAAGACGCGCGAAAAAGTTTGGAGATAGCGAATTGCAAGCGTCGTTGGTTGAGGATGACGCTCGAACGCAACGACGACTCTTGGATCGATTAACCCTTTGCCCTACAACAACGAGTCAGACTCCTGACGAAGATTTCGAACAGAATTTTTTGAATATGTAATATTCATTGGAAAATAGCTACAAAATTTCCTTTTCTAAGGAAAAGGAAAAGGGTTAAACAGTGAAGTTTGAAAAATTTAGAGAATATCAATCAAATTTTTGTGAAAGAACCGGTGAATCATTTCAAGTAAACTAATCCGATTATTTCTCTGGGGATTTTATAATTAGAACGAAAATTGTTGAGCTTCTCGCAGCATTGTTATTTAAAAGGAAAAACCTTTTCATTAGCTCCCACCGCGCCGCTGACGAACCAATAATTCACCTTTACAACTTCGGGCTAATAACTTCTTCGCGGAGTACTCTTTAATAAACGAAGTTTCAGTTTTCTTCTGGATGTAGCGGGGTCGTGAAAAATTGTGAGAAGAGGTTCGAATAGATGTCTGAAATTTCCCGATGAAAATGCGATTTTAGAGACGGTTAGGGGAGATTTCAACTCATCCGCCGAACAACCCTTGTTTCGCCGCGGAAACTTCGGACGGGAAATTTCTGAAGTCGCTGAAATTTTCCTGGTGTTTCATAAATACAGAATTTTATCTTCCTTTTTCCATAAAACTGAAACGCGTTTCGTGTCCCTATTCGGGTCGAAATAATTCAGAAACGCGAAGTTTTCTTTAACTTCTCGACAAGTTGCGCACTTGGTTTCTAGCTTTGTCGGGGGACGGCCTTGCGGCGAAGATTGCAAACTGTGCTTAAGTAGTACAAATGATATTTACTTACTTGTGGCAACGTATCCTCGAGTAGGCTTCAGATGCCACTATTCAAACATTCGTATTGGAATTTCGATTAGAATAAAATGATTTTAAAGAGAGCAACAAATTTAGCTAATTTAATCGAGCAAAGGGGTCGTTGGTTAGATCGTTTCAAGGAACTCTTTTCTTTGCGAAAATGTCCTTCACGGCGTTGTTCAGGAGTTATTAACGAAAAACATGGACCAATCGGAGAACGGATTATTATTTGCATAGAAATGTATGTAAAACTGAGAAGAAGTAGAGACCAATAAATTCGAGAAATATAAGTGAGAAGTATTGTATGTATAGAGGAAGATGGAGAGCTGAAAAGAAATAGAGAAAGATGGAGGGTTGTAGAGAAATATAGAGAGTATAATGAATTTGTAAAATTTAAATTTGCATTATTGTTTGCATAGAAAAATAGGGCAAACTGAAGAGAAGTAGAGAGCAATAAATTTGAGAAATTTAAATGAGCAGTATTGTATGTGTAGAGAAAGATGGAGAGCTGTAGAGAAATGTAGAGTGTATAATGAATTTGTAAAATTTAAATTTGCATTATTGTTTACATAAAAAATATGGAGAACTGGGAAGAAGTAGAGAGCAACAAATTTGAGAAATATAAATGAGCAGTATTGTGTGTGTGGAGAAAGATGGAGAGCTGAAGAGAAATAGAGAAAGATGGAGGGTTGTAGAGAAATATAGAAAGTATAATAAATTTGTAAAATTTAAATTTGAATTATTGTTTGCATAAAATAATATGGAGAACTGGGAAGAAGTAGAGAGCAAAGAGAGATATAAGTGAGCAGTATTGTGTGTGTGTGTGTGTATGTGTAGAGAAAGCTGGAGAGCTGAAAAGAAATATAAAGAATAACGAATTTGAAAAATTTAACTTTGCAATAATTACTTGCACAGAAAAAGAAGATGGAAAACAGAAGAGAAATAAAGAGCAGCAACTTTTGCAAATACAAGCGAGCAGACTACTGTGTATAGAGAAAGAGAAATGTCCAGGAGAAGTGAAGCATAGAAAGATGGAGGCCTGACGAGAAGTATAGAGACATTGATGGTTGAAGGGGAACGGTGAGTAACAAATTTGGCAAATTTAAGTGAGCACTACAGTGCCAAAAAATAGAGGTTGGGGGTAGAAGGCGAGAATAAAAAGGAAATGGTTGAGCGGAGCGTTGCCGGAGTGCTGTCAGTGGGCGGTTGTCGAGAGAGAAAGAGATTCAGGGAGAGAGAAAAAGCAAGAAGAGAAAAGAAAAAAGAAACAGACCCAGTGCGAAGAAGATGGAGGGAGAAAGACGTGCCAGGTGAAACGGAGACGAGAGTTTCGTATTAAAGGAGAACGGCCATTAATTCCTTCATCGATCCGTGTTTCCATTGTCCGGCCACGAAACCAACCCCCTCCTCTCTCCCCTCCGACTACCGAAAAAAACAAGCGGGGTTGGGAAAAAAGGGGATGAAATCGACGACGCTCGAACGCCTCTTCGTAAAAGCAACCTCTTGCCGTGTTTCCCGGCCGACGGATTTAATGATTCCGAGCCCGGCCCCCGCGTATTTACGTTGTCGAGCATCATTCAGGCCCGCGGAAAAATCGACGCGAAACCGAGCGGATTTGTTGTCCACTGAACGAGAACGGATACAGACAATAAATCCGTATTTCGCTCGACTCGACGTCACCGGGCGCGCAACCAGCGTTTCCTCTTCGTTCTTTCCTGCATTTTTTGATAAATTATCATTTTTTTTCTCTACTTCGTTACTTTTCACGGATATATTTCCATTAACTTCGATTCGATGGCAATACAACGGCCGAACGAAATATTGCGACGGTCGTTAATACTTATTTATTTGCACCAAAAAATATTCATAAAGCATTCGCAATACGTAAACAGTTTCCTCTTCGTTCTTTCCAATATTTTTGTACAAACTATTCGTGGATATATTCTACACTTTGATTCGATGGTACTACAACCTTTAATAAATAAACATTTTCGTTCATTTCAATACTTTTTTTATAAACTATGACGTTTTACTCCGTCACTGTGGATATATTCCACTTAACTTCGATTCGATGGCACTACAGGTCTGCAAATAAAATAATACGAATATTGGTTTTATTTATTTAAATGGAAAAATGTTCGTGTAGCGTTCGCAATAAACAAACGTGGCACGATCGTGCGGATCGTGCTAATGAACACTCGCGATTCTATCGATCTGTTCGGATAACGGAGACACCACTGTTTCATGCGTCGAACGAGTAAATATAATGCGAACAGCATCGTGTTTGGTATCGTTTCAATCAGGGACCTGTCATCGATGTATTAACGCAAGTTCCGTAATGGGATAATTAAGCAGCGAAGTAAATAATATAGCGATTATTAAATTGCGATTCAGGATTGAATCCTTTCGTCTTTATCGGATTAAATTCGTGTTTAAACAACCTAGACGCGAAGTGATCTTAAAAATAAGTTCTAATTGAAGTGGTGCTTCGAAGAGCGTTTCAAAGGGACTGCTTAAACGATTTTTAACCAAGTCTGGCGTTCTTGGAAAGGATCTTTGTTCGACGATCCATTGTGCACGATTCGTTTGGCAACTTTCTGTAAATTTCAGTGCTCTGTGCTTCGTTCTAGTGGAAAACCAGCAGCGTTTTCCTTTTTTTTTTTTTGTTCTTTAGGAAAATACAATGGCACCTTGTTTTTTAGGAGGTTTGGCTGCATTATGGGTCTAGCTGACAATGAGCAGGCAGAGTAGACAGAGACAATGGGACTGTCGTAAAATCGTGGACCATGCTCGCTGCGATTTTCTTTCCGCCAGAGTGGAAATAATCACGTAACTGTGCGGGAAGATGCACCGTAATTTTTCCTTTAAACAGCTTCAAGACCATAAACGTAATTTACATCGTCGTTCCCACCTTTCGAGTAATCGTTCCAACGAGCGATACAATTTTCATAAAATAAACGTTTATTCGTTCTTCGAAATAAATGTTTCCCCTACGGTCCAACGTGTTCAAGTGACTTACCAAAATGGCAGTTGCAACTTGATGTCACGATGAAATTAATAATTTAGAAGAAATTCACAAAATAGTGAAGATCGAAAGAAGATCGAGTTCGTCGCATGTGTTATTCAGTGGCCCCGTTGCGACGACGACCAAGTAAAATTTGATTGCATTTGTAGGAAGCAACGTGGGAACTCTTAGTATTCTAATGACGTCTCTGAGGAGACACCGACAATTACTATAACAGTTGCGACACCGTGTTTTGCATTTAACACTGGACCTACCGAGCAGAATTGTTCTAGATTGTTTATTTTAAAGTTGTGGAAATTGCAAGAATTCTTTCGCAACAAATTGTAAAATAAATCCGTGTAGCAGAGCTGATCTTGTAATAAGAACTGCACGAAATATAAAGTAATTAAACTGTGTCATTTTTGGGCATAGTGTTAACAAAATGGTTAAAAATTGTTGCAGGTACAAATAATACTAATAAACTTGATAAATACCAAAGGAAACTAGTTCTACTAGTTCTAGTTTTAAAAATGTCTCGTTTTTGGAATTGAAATTGCTCTGAGTGCGAAGGGTTAACACTTTGACTGCCATGTCAGCCATAAATGAGTGACAGAATTATTTGCCCATGTTTAAAATTAAATTTTTATATTAATATATTCATTGCACTCAATTCAGTTGGTATCTAGAGAATACAAGAAGGTTTAAAGTGAACCATTTGTCATAAATGTTAAATTTTAAATTATTGCTTTATTAAATAAACTACTTTGATTTGAAGTTTTGAGATTATTAGTTGGACAGTTAAAGCGTCAATACTACTTAATAGATTCCTCAAAATCTTCATTGCGAGTCTGACTGGACGTTGCAGCGCAAGAGGTTACGAACGCGTCCAAAATGGCGAAAAGAAAATGGCGTCCGAGCGATGTTCCCAATTTCAGAACAAGCAGAGTGCATTTTCGTTCCAGCCGCAATCTATCAACGCATTTCGACTTCCTGCCGCATAGAACGTATTATATATACTCCATTTTATAGGAACACCGGCCAATATCGAATCCGGTAACCACAGTCATAGTGTTCGCAATTCATCATCCGACGAACGTGTAAACGCGTCCACGAAAATAGTTGGTGTACGTATTACTATCTCGTGCGAGGGACGTTCGATCAAACGAATTGACACCGGCTGATAAGGACCTTCCCAGGATTCCTGCTGATCATCCGAGAACGCCCTACCAATAGCTTCTAGCCAATCACACTATGTTTTCCCAAGGAAAGACCCTTGAACATGCCCATCCACGTAAATGCCATCAAAGCATTCCGAACGCTTCAATTAACACGAAATGCAACGATTAGAGACTGAGGGTTTTTCATTTAAAATTGTTTATATTATTTATACGAATAACATATACGTTAATATCCTTTCTTAACACTTTGACTGCCACGTCCACTGTCCACGTTTAAAAATAAATTTGTACGTTAATATATTCATTTCAATTTTCATTTTATATTCATTTCAATTTCATTACATTTCAAGTTTCACATCGCTGTTTCATTAAATAAATTAATTTGATTTTATGGAATTTTCGCGGTCGCCATTTGGCCAGTTAATCTGTTAATCACTTCGAAGGGTTGCGGAAAATTTTCATATAATTTTAAACACTTTATATGCGCTCGTTCTTTTGAATTTTCTGTACTTGTCATAAGTCTGCAGTCTAGTTAGTATATCGTTTCCAATTTTTCAAACCTGCGAGAAGAAGGAATATATGGTTTTTCCACTCCTGTGAGTTTCAATCGATGCAGAAAGATTCCTTTTGCAGTTAACTTACGAGATAACAAATAATAAGAGTGAACCAACAGCAAAAAATATACAAGATTCATATTGCCAGAGGTGTTTCAATTTTCTTAACCAAAAAACGC
The DNA here is from genome assembly GCA_028453745.1 of Agapostemon virescens. Lineage (NCBI taxonomy): Eukaryota > Metazoa > Arthropoda > Insecta > Hymenoptera > Halictidae > Agapostemon > Agapostemon virescens. The sequence goes on from CM052082.1 coordinate 19,167,162, forward strand.
AAGCTGACGAAAGCGTCAGAAAAATTTCCGAGTCGTGCAATATTATAAACTTCTTTAAAATTATAAACAACAGAAATAAATTCTCGCCAATTTCCTGCTGGCGACACGAAAAATTCCTCAGCTGTATTTAGGTTGCAATTGCACCAGCTCGATGATTAACCCTTCGCGAACAAAGATTTAAAAAAATATTTTAAATATTGTCTCCAAAGATCTCACGTTAATACAATGATTAAATTATATTTCCGACAATTTTAAAAATTACATCAAATTATTAACAAATATATTATTTTTAATTACAAATTATATAAATTAAATTATAAATAAATTATTAAATTATATTTTCGACAATTTTAAAAATTGTATTTACGCTCTTGTCGTCGCCAGTGTGACGACATTCGTCTTCAAAGGGTTAAATCAATAAAGAAAAGAGTCCCCGTGAAATTTGCCGGTCCATTGAATTATTTATCAATTCAGACCTGAAAAATCGAACAATTACGTATCGGTGCTGCAGATGCATCGAATGCGTGCCGAGGAAAGCACGAAATAAATAGATAAATAAATAAACTGCAGCAACACAAAGGCGCTTCCTGCGTCCCATTTTTGCAGGATAAACTATTCGAGGTGGAAGCTCGCGTCTCCGAACATGGTCGACTCCGACGTGCGAAAACTTCAAAGGGAAAACCGACACCGAAGATGCTTTGTCTTTTTTTTCTTCTTCGGAATTCGGGTCTTTCGGGATTCCGTTCTTTCGGTTACAGGTTGGAAGAAAGCTCCCTCGGCCCGGAATACAATTACCGGGTATAATAAGCAGCCAGCGACGATTCGGGATCGTTTAATGGGAACGGACCATCTGCGCGGGGGTGGCCGAGAACGTATCTTTGGCTCGCGTTCAAAGACCGGTGCCTGTGGCGGACTCTTTTGCGGCCGGTCCGCATGAAAACGCGGATTGTACGCCGCGGGACGTGCTCCGCTAGTCAAAGGGATCCCGATTTTTCAACGTTCCCGCAAACGTTATAAGTCGCGCTTAATATCCTCTCTTTATCACGTTCCCGGCGACCGTCTATCAGCCCCGCCAACCTTTTGAATATTAATTATGGCCCGTGCAGCCTTCACCGGGCTGCGATAGGTTTGCCGAAAGGACCTCTGACAAGTGGGACGACGGGGAACGATGCCAGTTTTGTTCGCGCGGCCGTGATTCAAACGAGCGCCGAAGAAATGAATATTGCAATGTCACAGACATTCGTTTTCGTTTTTTTTTTTTTAATACTTGTGCTCGATGCGAAAATGTCAGTGATCCCTTTCACGGGAAATTGCGCGGCTGAATAGTGGACGGTCGTTTGCGTATGCTGATGTTGCTTAAAAATAGCGAAAACACCTTTCGGTTTTAATGACGAAGGCACATATTCTGTTCGAAGTATGGTAAAACCGCAAAGAAAAATCGCAGATCGGTATTTCAGAGCTCGTTGTAAAGTAGAGACTTCTCTCTACGAGACAGTGGAGAAACGGTTATGGATAAAAAATTTTTAGACTTCGTGGAGTTGTTTGAAATCGCAAAATTTAAGTCCGAGAAAGTGTTTGATTCTAACAGAGGTGGCGCACCTGTTTGGTTAATGCTTGTTGAAAGCGTAACGAAAAATCGTTCATTAACATTTCAGAGCTCGTTGTAAAGTAGAGACTTCTCTCTACGAGACAGTGGAGGAACGGTTATGGATAAAAAATTTTTAGACTTCGTGGAGTTGTTTGAAATCGCAAAATTTAAGTACGAGAAAGTGTTTGATTCTAACAGAGGCGGCGCACCTGTTTGTTTAATGAGTGTTAAAACCGCAAAGAAAAATCGTAGATCGATATTTCAGAGCTCGTTGTAAAGTAGAGACTTCTCTCTACGAGACAGTGGAATAACGGATATGGATAAAAATTTTTAGACTTCGTTGAGTCGTTTGAAATTGCAAAATTTAAGTCCGAGAAAGTGTTTGATTCTAACAGAGGTGGCGCACCTGTTTGGTTAATGCTTGGTGAAAGCGTAATGAAAAATCGTTCATTAACATTTCAGAGCTCGTTGTAAAGTAGAGACTTCTCTCTACGAGACAGTGGAGGAACGGTTATGGATAAAAAATTTTTAGACTTCGTGGAGTCGTTTGAAACTGCAAAATTCAAATACGAGAAAGTGTTTGATTCTAACAGAGGCGGCGCACCTGTTTGGTTAATGCGTGTTGAAAGCGTAACAAAAAATCGTTGATTAACATTTCAGAGCTCGTTGTAAAGTAGAGACTTCTCTCTACGAGACAGTGGAGGAACGACTATGGATAAAAATTTTTTAGACTTCGTGGAGTCGTTTGAAACTGCAAAATTTAAATACGAGAAAGTATTCGACATATAACAGAGGCGGTGTACCTATTTGTTTAATTAATGATAAAATCGTTATTAAAAATCACAGATCGGTATTTCAGAGCTCATTGTAAAATAGAGACTTCCCTCTATGAGATTAGGGTGGAGAGGATATGGAGAAAAAATTTTAGATTTCGTGGAGACGTTTGAAATTGCAAAATTCAAGTCCAAGAAAGTATTCGACATATAACAGAGGCGGTGCACTCATTTGTTTAATGTATAATAAAATCGTTATCAAAAATCACAGATTGATATTTCAGAGCTCATTGTAAAAGATAGACATTCCCCAATGATATAATATTCGTACAAACTCGAAAGAGTTTGTTTAAACTTTGTAGACTAGCTAGAATTTGAGAAAATTCGACCGAAGGATTTTCTTAAGTAATCAACCGAAGAATGTAGGTTTTTCCGTGCATTTGGTAGTGGGAAAGGGTTTTTGAGAAACAGATGAGCGCAAGAATATAAAAATAGAGAATAATAAAAATAGAGAATAATAAAAATAGAGTATTCTACGATATTTGTACAGAAAGTTGTAGGAGTTCGATGTCTAACGATACAGCAGGGATTGAGAATCGTTCGGTCGCAATTTAATAATTGTTTAATTTTGTTGAGAGTGTATCGCACAATTATTGCACGAATTTTAACAACGATGTGTTCGACCGTAATCAAACAATGTATACCACGAGACAATATTTTTGTTCCATTGAAAATCCCCCGGAGATCTGATCACTATTTTTAAAATTGAACGAGAGTATACACACCGTGCAACTGATTGGCTTCGCTGCACTTTATGTTGTGAAATAACACTTTGCGGAGTAATGCTTCGTCGAACTGCCAAATTCAGTTGCTGAACTGCCACCGTTCAATTTTAATATTTTATTTGTGCTAGTCTAATCTTTGCTAGATTAATTTTCAAGCATTTCATTCTGTAAACGACATGCAGTTAATTGTACAAATGTTACGCATTGTATAAATACGCGAAGCGATTCGTGTTAGAATTTTGAGATACTTGTGGGAATGTTTCAGCGACGTATACTCCCTAGACAAGTATTCGTATAATGCACCGCCTACGAAATGCATATTATGTTACCAAAGCGTTCGAGGTGTTATACGATTTGCGTTTGCTTCAACTAAATTGCTGAATTGCTGATGGAAGGGCTCGTGTTGCTCGGGTATACCACTGAATGTCTAGAAAACGCATATCCGTTGCATATATCGAAAAATGATTAAATACTGCGCTAACCAAAATGTTGTTGCTCATCAAAATTGTTTTCTTATTTCAATGATCATTTTTCTACGCGTTTGCAAATTAAAAAATTAAATTTTCCATCACTCTATAAATTGATTTATTCCTTCAAGTATCTAAAAAAAAGATTACCAAATGTTCGTAAAATTTGTAATGCACACAATACGAGTAAAAACCAAAGTTCAGTATCATCCAAACAGTGCTAGATTGTCAATTTCCCTGAAGACAACGTTTGAAAATTTTCCTACGCGATTGCAAGCTAAAAAATGAACTTGTCGATCGTTTTATAAATTAATTTATACCTTCTACTATGTAAAAAAAAATTGCCAAATGTTCGGAAAATCTGTAACGCATACAATAAAAATAAAAACAAGAGTTTAGCATTGTATAATCCAAACGGTGCTCGAGGGTTAATTTCCCTGAAGACAGCGTTTGAAAATTTTTCTGCGCGATTGCAAGGTAAAACATGAACTTGTCGATCGCTTTATAAATAAATTTATACCTTCTAGTATCTAAAAAAAATATTGCTAAATGTTTGGAAAATCTGTAAAGCACATAATAGAAATAAAAACAGTTCAGTGTTGTATCATCCAAACGGTGCTGGAGGGTTAATTTCCCCAGAAAGTAATCTTCAAAATTGCGCGTAGTTTTGCAAATTGCGAAGAAAAGTTGAGCTAGCAAGTTTTTGCGGTTCGCCCACAGTCAGTTAAGGGAAGTTATCGAGCACGCGACTAGTTTTATAAAGTCAAAGTTCGCGTCCCGTTGGTTGACGCCTCATCGACTGCCATAACACGGCATGGCCTTAATTGATCGGGTTTTAACGTGGTCTTATTAAGTCATCGTCGCTTGATCCTGCACCGGAACAGATAACATCGACGATCGTTGAGTAGAACAGTCGAGAGAAAGAGAAAGAGAGAATTCGATCGACGGTTAGGTGAATTAAGAATATCAGAACGATTACGCTAGGCTGCGGCGGCCATGTTCTGCAATTCTGGCCGCGAAACCGAACGAAACAGAGCTCGGCAAAGAGTCGAACTAATTAAACTGTTTGTTAGACACTTACCGAGTGGCGTTTCACGGTGGACTGCCCGACATGTAGCTGAGACAAATTTCGGACAACGGATTTCAGGCTCCCCCATTTGTTCCTGACCTGTTGCTCCCAGTCGTGGCTAAAACAAAAAGTGCATCTCGGTTAAATGCACTCCTTCATGCTGGATGTACAATGGGAGAGAGTAAATCGACTCGAGGGTTGTCGAAAATATCCTCGATCCTTCCGCAATGTGCTCCGAGCAACTCACAAAATTACTGCAGTCTTGCACTCTCGAGTCTTTAATGAATTATGTGTTTCTATGCATACAAAATCGTGGAGACTGTTGTTGGAGCAATTTACAAGCCAACCGTTTAATTTCGAGAAAAATGAATGCACTAATTGTGAAAGGCTTGTTATTGCCTAATGGCAAACATTGAAAGAATTTCAAAAAATGAAAATGCTATTGTGAATTTATTTATGCAAGACCATGAATTGTTGTAATTGTGAAAGGGTTGGTAAAATCCACTGAATGGCAAAGAATGAATTATCGACTAACAGAATTGTTCGGAAAAATTATTAGAAAATGTGGAATGGAAATATTTTGAAAGATGTTCAATTCTACAAGATGGCTGCGATCGCAAACGGTCAACAGAGGCGTGCAGTTCTAATTTCTCTATGCTTCCTGTGGAAAATATATTAATAAAATTATTGATTCGAGTTGAACTGTCGACTGAACGGAAAATATTAAATATTCATTATAATCCTACATATTTGCGTTCGCAGTTCGTGCTGGATGGTTCTTTAAAAATTCACTTGTATCGGAAACGTTGGTTGGGGGGATGGAGGGGGTGGATGGGTAAGGAATAAAAGCATAAGATCCGAAGCAACGATAAAGGCTAGACGAGAGAATCGTGAATCCGGAAATCGGTGGATCGTTCTGTATCTCGGCGATACGGTCGAGACCAGGCTTTCAAATTCCGGTTCGATCCGAGTATTTTAAGAAGCGAAGTGGTTACGGGGAGTCTCTCGTAGCCTAGTCGAAGCAGGATACACGTAAGATGCGGACGTGGTTAATTTTCCTTGAAAGGATTCGGTAGGATCAGCAAACTGAACGAGCATAGTGCTCTCTCCTGCTCAATTTCGGTAATGCCTACGCAGGCTCGCTTGCGTATGGAGCGGCGATAGAAATGCGAACGCGTTTGTAGCTTGTCACGGGAAATCGCGGACCACACCGTTAGATAAGAGCGCGTCGTACATGGTGTCGAATTAAATTCATGT
>CM052082.1:19197603-19211781 GCA_028453745.1 Agapostemon virescens
AAAAGGCAATAGAGTTTTAAGCTATTTTCCACTGAAAGTGTCCTCAGTATATTACACAGTTTCCAAGATGTACACAGTAATCATAGAGCACAATATGGTTCGCAACAGCCCAGGTAATTTGCTAAACAGTTCACCAAAGATAATTCGATAAAGGGTGAAATCCACAAAACTTTGAATAATCCATTGTTTCAAGGACTATCAAAAGACCTCTATCAAACTATAAAATTCTTAAAACAAACTCTGGTGGCCCAACGAAGAGACAATAGAGTTTTAAGCTATTTTCCACTGAAAGTGTCCTCAGTATGTCACACAATTCCCAATATGTACAGAATACAGCACAATATGGTACGCAACAACCCAGGCAATTTGCAAAACGGTTCACCAAAGATACCTCGACAGGGGTTGGAGTCCTCAAAACTTCTACTATCTTATTATTTCAAGTACTATCAAAGGACCTCTATCAATTTAAAAAGTTCTCAAAACAAACTCCGATGGCCCAACAAAAGGACAACGGAGTAACCTGCAGAGGCCTACCGAACGCTCTAAGCAATCGCCTAGAGCCGCACGCTATTTCCCGGAGCACGATGCAGCGATTTGTCACTCGCGTTTAGTATGTCCTCGGCGTGCTCTATGATTTCCCCTCACGGTTCTTCGCGTCCTTGCAGCATCGAGCGTCTGCGGGAAGGACGCGTGTCGATCGATCGGATCCACACAACTCCGGTCGCTCGTCCATAGTAAACAAAGCCGGAATGGATCCGATGGCAGATGGTGTGTGTCCGGGTCGTGGGTCCACTTATCGAGATCACGGCACACTTTCACGTGGCTTATCAGCGGTACCGATAAGCCGTCGCGGGAACGATCGCACGAATTCGCCCGTCGAATCGACGAGCGAACACTACCGAGTGGAGTCGAGCACTATTGGCGGCGACGATTCAGCCGGGATCATGCTCGATTTTTCGAGAGCACAAACACGCGAGCCGACGCGCCGATCCGCGATTGATAAGCTCGCGGACGTGTTATCAGTCGTTCTCTGACTCCGGTGGCTTCCGACGATCGGCGGCACCCGCGTAACACGAGCGCGAAAATCGCGGACGCGTAGACGAGAAATTAAGAAGACAGGTGAGACGAGGTAAGACAGGTAAGCGTTTCGCGGCTGGCACACACCTGGGGTGGGGGAACGAGCGAGAGAGAGACAGGTGCTCGGCGGACAGAGCGAAACGATCCGGAGACCGTCGATCGCCGAAGGAAAAATGTGTTGCCTCAGTGGTGCTCAATTAGGCTAGCTCGACGGTTCCGATTTCACGAGGATTTTCCGTACACAATGTTTCGAGATCGCCACGAGCGCCCGCCAACAGATACTATGACCGCTGTTGACGTATCTGACGTCCGAGAGACGCCGATAAGAAATAGAAGTTTACAGGAATGCGCGTCACCTGCAAATTTCTTTCGGCCGGTAATAACGAAAGACGTAATCGCCGCTGCTGGTATCTCGTACACTGTCTCTGCGATTTCTGTTACCTGCACGGTGATCGCGATCACGTGTCTCCTTCAGTTTACCTGGCGGAGGGCGATCGAAAATTTGTAATAATTATCCTGACGGTATTAGGAAGTAATTCTGGTACTAGGAGAACGTAGGGAATTTTAACGAGATTAATTTAAAAATTTTTAATCTTTGCAAAAGGTATCTAAAATCGTGAAGAATGTCCGTGCGTATCCTCGAACGAAATGCCTCGTGGAAAAATATAATTTCCACTCGGTGGAAAAGACAACGAAGGAGAGGTTATTATGAATTCGGAAATAAGCTGTTGACATTTTTTTTCTGGCAGTCGGTGAATGCACGACGCGTGCAAAGCCTCGTCACGCTCCTTCGAATAAATTTCGGTGACATTGTCGGACGTTATCGGGGAATTCGTGCGAGCGAAGATCGACGAAGAGACGCGTCCGAAGATTGTTTGTATAAAGTGTTTTTACATGTTCGGTTAGGTGCGACGTTGATAACGCGATTGAACGTACGCGCGAAATATTTGGTAGCAGCCAGTAGCTGCACGATGAAAGAGTAATGCCAATACGCCAGCTGCAGAAGGGTTGTAAACTGTCATCGCTTTATTTACACCGGCAGAAAAACATGTCGACATGTTCGACATTTAGATGCCCCGACGTTCGGATACAGCGAAACGGCCCACGAGTAATGGACGTTTTACGACCTGATACGCGAATTAACGTTTCACGAGCGAGCAGTGCCTCGGGAAGTATGTTATTTAAATGTTCGAACGTCTTCTGACATGTTTCTGATTAATGGGAAGTAACGCTGCGGGAAATAAAGTAATCGTAACACGGATGACATAAACTGCCTGCTCTTTCCCTGGGGGAGAAGCTTCTGGATGTAAACCGCCAGTTCTATGAATGGTATACTTGTTAAGTATGACTAATAATGTTAATTCTTATCTGTTCGTGACCAACCACTCGAAGCGACTATAAACGTTTTAACGGCATAGAAATGACAAGGCAGTATTTATTTAAACGTTGTGCACTGCGATACGTGCTAGAACATGGCAATTTGATGAGTCATTCCCCGTAGAAGCAACTAATTTCGGTAATTGTTAAATAAGAAATGTCAGTTCATCGGTAGGTCCAGTTGGTTCAATGTTTTCGTATCTAATTATTTTTATATAACCGAACTAATGGAGTCAGCTAGGCTCGGAGATGTTTAGAAATGTATATTATTGTCTTTGCAAACAATTATTGAACCGTTCAATTGCCTCTAAACACAAGGTCAAGCCTAATTCATCGTTCAGCTAATTGATTCCACCATGTCTAACGATTTCCAAAGACTGAACTAGAAAAATTACCTGGATTTAAAGATGTCGTTCAGGAACGTCTACTATTATCTTTGCAAATAATTTTTAAACCATTCAACTGCCTCTGAACACAGGGTCAAGCCTAATTCATCGTTCAGCTAATTGGTTCCACCTCTGCATGTATAATAATTTTTCAAAAACTGAACTAGAAAAATTACCTGGATTTAAAGATGTTCAGGAACGATTACTATTATCTTTGCAAATAATTTTTAAAGCATTCAACGACCCCTGAACACAGGGTCAAACCTACTTCATCATTTAGCTAATTGGTTCCACCTCTGCATGTTTAATAATTTTTCAAAAACTGAACTAGAAGAATTACCTAGATTTAAAGATGTTCAGGAACGACTACTATTATCTTTGCAAACAAATTTTAAATCATTCAACTGCCCCTAAACACAGGGTCAATCATTTAGCTAATTGGTTTCACCTCTGCATGTATAATAATTACCTGATTTTAAAGATGTCGTTCAGGAACGTCTATTATTATCTGTGCAAACAACTTCTGAACCATTCAACTGCCCCTGAACACAAGGTCAAACCTACTTCATCATTTAGCTAATTGGTTCCACCTTTGCATGTATAATAATTTTTCAAAAACTGAACTAGAAGAATTATCTAGATTTAAAAATGTCGATCAGGAACGTCTACTATTATCTTTGCAAATAATTTTTAAACCATTCAACTACCCCTGAACACAGGGTCAAACCTAGTTCTTCAACAGACCCAAGTGGTTCCAACTCTGCATATCCAAAAACTGCATTAGAATAATTTCCCAAATTTAAAGATGTCTTTCAGAAGTGTTTAATGTTACCATTGCAAACACCTACCAACACGTTCAATCACTTATAAAACCAGAATCGAACTAATTCATCACAAAACTCAACCCATTCCGAATTCTAACAATTTTTCAAAACCTGAACTAGAAGTACGTCCGACTTTCAAAGACGTCGTTCCAAACTGTTAAATAGAACCATCGAACACAACTATCAACAAACGCAATCGCCGATGAAACCATAATCGAAGTAAATTCATCATGAAACCTAATTGATACCGCCGCCTCGACGAGGCCTCGGTGAAACATAGCGGAGGCTAATCGAAGCTCTGCGATCCGAAGTCGTCGCAGGATAGTACTTACTGCGAACACGACCCGTAGCAAAGTCTGTGGCTAATCGGCCGTAAGTCGGAATTATGGCTAGTCGAACACCGAAGCCGACTGGTTTGCTCTGCCGATACGTGTTTACGGGTGCCGGAAGTGGCATGCGACATTACTCGGTGTCGCGATAAGGTTTACGACGTGGCCCGCACGGGGAAACCAGCTGGCAGCGGACGCATCGTCTACAGCACACGTGCGAAAATGTCGATACGAATTGTCTATTTCTAGGTCGCGAAAGTAAGCGGATCGATAGCCCGGCTCTCTTGCCTCTTCGTATGTAAGGAAGACTGGTGAACTCTCTGGTTGCACGACCTTTTCGCCGGCACACACGTTAGCGTGGCCGGCCCCGCCGAAAAAGGATGATTTTCGGGCGAAAGAACTGCGAACGTGGAACCGTGCAATTTCCGGCATTCGTATTCGACCTCGCAACGATCTGCGAATCGGCCGGCCGCCATTCGACGCTAAATCGGTCGAGCGAATCGTGTGCCGTCGTGTTGCTGCCTACTAGGCGAGTTTCGTACGTTTCCTTGACATCCTTCGCCGGTTAAGGACTCGCTCAGGTGTCCGCCAAACACAGTTCGCATGAGTCGCCAGTTCCTCCGAACCGTTCCCGAGAATCGATAAACGGTTAACCTAAATTTATTCGGTTTCCGAGATCGACCGATCTCGAGGGCACTGTCACCGGAACACGCTTCAACCGACGATTTGTGATTTTGACCAGCTGCTGTGTTTAATCAAGAATGTCCTACATCGTCGCTCGACCAGTTCGAGGTTTTCCTTCGGCGAAGAGGATTTTCTGGTCTGTCGTAATGTCATAATCGATCCGACGCCGAGTACAATCAGATCTCCGTCTTCTAAGAATCGTCAAATCGATAAGCCCGAGAGAGATCGCTTGTACCTTGAGAAGCGGTTGACTAATCGCTCATAAAGTCGGAATTGGAGCTGGTTTAACACCCAATCCAATTTTCCAGCTCGCCATGTCCAGTGGTCCTCACATAAATTGATCGAATCCGAGGAAACCAGCCGGTTAATCGACCATGCGATCGGAATCGAAGGTAATCGAACACCAAACAGCTATTCATTCTCCTTCAAAAATTCTAGCAACGAAAGAGTTATCTAGCTTTCAAGGACATCGCTCAGAAGAATTGCCTGCTACTCTAACAATAACTACTTGGGGACTCTGAAGCAATATTAATAATTTCTATACCATTATTTAAAACATTGTTTGCATTATCAAATTTGTTTGGCTCTAATAAAATACTTAACCTACTCGACCTAATTCAGACCTAACAATTGCTATACCATTACTTAAAACATTGTTTACATTATCCAATTTGTTTGGATCTAATGAATTACTTAGTCTACCTTGCCTAACCCAGACCTAACAATTGCTATAGCATTATTTAAAACATTGTTTGCATTATTTAATTTGTTTTAGTCTAATAAATTACTTAACCTACTCGACATAATTCAGACCTAAAAATTGCTATTCCATTATTTGAAATATTGTTTGCATTATCAAAATTTTTTGACCCTAATAAATCACTTAATTTACCTTACCTAACCCAGAAACAATTGCTATACCATTATTTAAAACATTGTTTACATTATCCAATTTGTTTGGATCTAATAAATTACTTTTGAGAACCGAAGAAAATTAAAACGAAGAAAATTACGTAGAGTAAAAATATTTGCACAATTATTCCAATGGCGCCCCTACAGCGATACTAAAAATTGCCATACAACATGCCATTTAACACTTTGACTGCCATGTCACCCACATGCGGGTGACAGAATTATTTGTCCAGATTTAAACATAAATTTTTGTGCTAATACATTCATTATACCAAATCTGTGTAGGGTCAGGAAGAAGTAAGAACGTTGAAGGAGTGCTCAGTATCATATATGCTAACTGTTCAATTCTTATTTCATTAAATAAATTATACTCACTTTGTAGAACATTTAACGTTGCTACTTTGACAGTCAAAGTGTTAACAAGCTGTGTACGCACGAAAGGAAATGAACAATGGAACTGTTTCGCTTCAATGTTTCGACTTTGCAATTAAAATTGCTCGGAATACTAAGAATTAATCCCCCCAGTCGCAGTCAGGACAATCAAGAGCGGTCTAACAATCCGCAAAATCAACTTCGCCTCCGTCCAGGCGATCGCCAAGCCGAAAAGCGAGTTTCCGAGCGCGTTTCCTAGCCAGTTCCGCCGCGTTTCGTTAATTCCCCGATTTTCCGCTTGCTCCCCCCGAATCTCTCGTTTTCGTTTGACGTTTAATGACCAAGTGTTTTCACGCCTTCCGCTTCCGGAAGCTCGCGGATGTCTCTCGGCTCGCCTGTGCGAGCACCGCGAGCGAATTAAATCGGAGTTCGCGCTTTCAAATGTTTCCACGGCCGCAATGGTGGCTCATTAAACGGGGGGAAAAAGGGAACAAATTGGTAGCATTGTGGGGTGGTTCTGCGAACGGTATGCCAGCGGTCGGTCGGTCGGTCTCACAATTCGGCGGCGTCTTTATTAAGTCAACAAACCCGCTTCAGAAATTTCGTTGCGTTCCGAGAGAATTGAAATCCGCCGCGGCGCAATGTTCGCCGAGGTCCTTGTTCAGGGGGATGAGGAGGACATTAATTGGCTCGCGGCCATTACGCTGGGAATATTTCGTAATACGGAAGACAATGGGGTAAACAATTGCGAGGCACTTACCTCTGCCGAGTTGCGATCGTTGCCAGTTTTCTTGGTCGCGGGGATTACATCCTTCGACGAATTGTAAATCGCGCGGCTCGCCGCAGGAACAAGTTGCCTTAACGACGACGTTGCCCTTCAACGGGTCACGAGTCTGCCGTACGTTGCGAAATTGTTGTTGATAAATTTCATTCACTGTACGTCCACAACGAGGAGCACTAATTAGTCTCGTGTCGAATGACTGGAAGGTGTGTCCTCGAATCGTTGCGGATTTTTTGTTGTTCTGTTCGACGGTGTTGCTCGATCCACGGGGGTCAATTTATGGTGGTTGTTTTGGCCCGATGGCGGTCGGGGAACTAGTTAGGCCAAATTGTCAGAAAGCTCGGTGAACCAACGGGGTTTTTAACTGAACTGTTAGCCTACCGCGTGCCGGTACACCTGACACGGAGTGGTACATTCATCCCCTCCAGGTTAACCCCCAGGTAAACCTCTAGGTTTACCCCCGCCACCCTCTTAACGCGGTGCAACCCCGAATTAGACCATCGCCGTTTTAATTCATCGAGCCCGATTCGCGTGGAACAATTTATGGGAAAACCCGTGGGAACGGCGAAGGAAGTACTTATGTTGGTGTATCGGTCGGAACGGGGAGGGGGATGAAGCGTCGAAGGAGAAACGTAAGAGGATATTCGCAATTTACTTTCAAATCGGCCGGGACTGCGAGAATTTGCGAGATGACAATAAAAGGGAGTCTACTTAGCAGAGGGAATATTGTTGTCCCCTCGATTTAAATGTATAAATGAGACGAGATGTTCTTTTTTATGGAAAAGCGATCGGAGAGATCAACCCTCAAGTGGTTGCTCCATTATTCTTTGTATCGGTGATCGTTTAATAGGTATTAACGTAATTTATTTCAGATTTAGGTAGGATGTTGTTGTTCTATTATGTTTTCGATGATGCAAAGCAAATGTTTTTCCATTAAGATCTACTTAAGGGTGTCTGGCATTTAAGTAAAATGATTATATTTGCTTCTGAATTTAACCCTTAGCACTCCAATGGCTCCTCTGAGGCGACACTGAAAATTGTCAGACTATTATTCAAAACAATTTGTACATTACAGATGTTTGTAATTAAGAAGTTAGTAAATGCAAGGGGATGAACCTGCACGAAAGGGGATGAACTACGAGCAATGGAATTATTCTAGGACAGAAAGATGTCTCGAGTTAGGAACTATAATTGCTTGGAATGCAAAGGGTTAATTTAGATATTAATATCAATATTTGGTTGAATATTTTGTTATAAAATAACTCAATATAATTATCAATTTATGTGTATCATCTAACGAAAACGTTAATAGTACTCCTAATTATTATTCTTTAGTATTTGCACCTTTGAATCAGAACGTATCAAGTCCACATTCTTCCTCAAAAAGTTACATATCCCATTTTTCCAACTTGTACTTCTAAAAATTATTTAACTCCAGATCATTTTACTTTGTAATACAATATTGTAAACGTGATATGAAGTCTAATAACTTTTTATTTCTAAATGCAATAATACCGGTTACGACATTTCAGTTTTAAATAATAAAAATTGTTCACTAGCAGTGAAACAATTTATCTATTAACCTCTACAGTTTGCTTTCCAGCGATTGGTAATTATGATTTTAAATCCCTGGCTTTAAACACACATTCCTACGTCTATGCTTTGCTAATTTGTTGCAAAGCAATCTCTAGAGAACATCGATAGTAATCCCGCAGTAATTGCGCATTGTAGTAAAAAGAATATAGGAAACGTTAATTACCTAACATTCCAGATAAGACGCTGCAACCATTTGATTTTCCCTCGCACGGTGCTCAGTTCGAATTAGTTCCGTTGGCGCCAAAAGTTCAAACCTGCACAAAACGCGATCGATCGATTATAAATCGTGTGGTTCCCAAATCGTGGTCAACCACATTAATAATACGCACCTACACATACATATATATATATTATAATTTCCATAAAAGCAATTCTCAACATATACATATGTATCTATATATCAGTATTCTTTAGTTTAATAAATAAACTACAGCTCCTGCATACGCCTAACGACAACAATACAGCAAAAAACACACTGTTTAAGACAATAAAGATATTTGACAAATGTAACCATACAAACCTATACTCTACGTTCCTTCGATTCTCTAACAGCTCGCAAGAGAATTCCAAAGAATCGAAACCAACGTAACGGATAAGTTATCAACTTACTCACCTTGCGCGTTAATTGTTAAAGAACAAACGAACGAATAAACTTTTAGAATATCACTTTTCAACAAGACCAATTTCACGTGCCTCCGATGCTTCTGCACGCATTTGAACCGCGAAGTATATTGCGAAACGGCCCGTATCGACTAATGGCGCTGCGGTCGTCGTGGTCAATGCGAATCCGCCTTTACGCAAGATGTGACACCTCGCGGCCAACATTCTTGGGATCGTGGATATTTTCCGGTAAAGTAGTTTGGCAGTTCTTCGGTACGTAGTGCGAGCGATAATCATATAGAAAAATGTAAAATCGAGTAAGTGATACGAGGAATCGATCTTCCGAGGGGACCTTCGTGGATCCGTGTCCGTGATCACCGTGTACATTGCGTGCAGTATAACATATATCGCGGCAGGGCGCCCCGAACCGTAATAAAACATCGATCGGTGCAGTGAAAGTGTCGAAAAGAACCGAAATCGAAGTGTTTCCTCATTATGTAGCCGACAGGATCTTCCCAGCAGACTTTCGGTGCAGAAACCGCAGGCCAATGCCCGAATTATTCGTGTACAAGGTTAATGCGCCTTGACTATCATTAACCATATCTCACCAGGGCATTGATAGATGAAAATGAGTGGGGATATGTTCGAGGGAAAGGACTACCCTACCCAGTGGGCCCTGAACCCTTCTGCTTATCAGAACATGAGCAATGACCAAGGTAAATGGAGTAAGCAACCGTCTAGGTGCACGACACGCTTGCTCTTAGCTTGTGTACAATGTTTCGCTATCTGTAATCGACTGACTGAATTCTTGATTGTTTTACAGTTGACTGGGCGGCACTAGCTCAACAATGGATCAAAATGAAAGAGACCGTAGTACCCCCAGCACCGCCTCCCCCAACTATTAATCCTATATGCTCTGCGACCGACGGTAGCGGAGAAGCCCCTATGGATATGGATACTAAAGAAGACGATATCCCAACGGCGCCTCCTGCTCCAACTATCAGTGGATCAGGTAACACAGACTAATTCAGATAGTTGCTCTGTTGCAGGTATCTTTCGTTATCGTGTTTGCAGGTAATCGATGTTCGTACATCCAAGATGGAGTGTATTAGGCTATATTTTTTTTTAAGTTTCAAAAAAGTACAAAACTTTGTGAATATATAATTTATTTGTCAGAAATAAAAAATATATCATTTTATGTAGAAGCAGGGTTATTTTATAGAGGTCATTGTATTAAACATGGTATAACTGAGGAACCTTTCTTCTGAGCAAGCTTAGTACACTCCTGGTGTGTGGTCTAGATAAGTATGATAAACTCATGCCAGCCTATTTGCATCATAAGTAGACTGCAGATTTTATGCATTTATAGCAAAAATGGGAATACACAAAATACAGAAAGCATCAGATGTATTTAATATTAATGGTACATATCCTCTGATTATTCATGTTATTATTGTATAATATTTTTTTTTTTTGTGCACAAAAATCCTCAGTCTAATCATAAGGAACCAGTGAAAAGAAACATCATAAAAAATTAGAGCATATACATTATGTGCCAGTGATGCAAATGGGTGGAAAATTGAAATGGAATTAGCACCGAATGTGTTCATGCACTTGTACAAAGCAATTTATTTTATTTGTCTTATACTGATTTTTTGTGTTAAAAGGATTATATAAATATAGAATTATATTCATTTCTTGGATGGAGTTTTCTGTATGTTTGAGAATTCTTGAACACCCTGTAGTTCTGTATATAATATGTTGTTTTGTTTGTGATCTTAGTTCCAGAGAGATAAGTAATCTAAGTTGATTTGTCATTGGAACTGTTTTACAATGTATATTCTTTAATACCAGCTGAAACTTGGACCCAATGGAATCAATGGGGCCATTGGAACAGCTCAGGTTCTGGTGCAGGTACTTGGGAGTGGACTGGTGTACCTCCCCCCGGTGTTTCTATAGGTTCTGATGGGAAACCTATGGGAATTCCTACAGTACCGGTTATTCCGCCAGCTCCAACCATATCGACAACGTCTGAATTTAATGTGCCACCTCCAGCAACACCGGCGTTGTATTCTTATAATTCAGTACCTCCAACACAACCTTATAGTCAGGTTAAATAATTGTATTTCTAATATTAAACTCCACCTAGATCGTGGCCCTTCCCAGTTATCTTAGGTTTAATAAAGAGACGAAAATAAAAACACAGAAAAAAATGAAAAAAAAAAAATACATAAGAATGAGTCTAGAAGCTTTGACAATTTTTCGTTCGTTATTTTCGATTTATCCTTTATTTTATTTTCACCGTATTAAATCGAGAACGATACAACTTGTGTATATACATTCAAATCGTACATCTGGATGGAAACTGTAAGTTTTGCGGATAATGAGTGTCTTGTGTTTAGGTCAATAGTTATTGGTCAGGGGAACCACCGGCCACTATACCGCCTCAACCGCCTCCTTTCATGAAAGGAGTTCGACACACGAACAGAACGCCGCATATGAGGCCTATAGATAACGTCAGGTGTAGAGAAGATCGAGAAAAGACTCCAGAAGAGGACACAACTACGACTATAGGCAAGCGTATTATCTAATGCACTTAAAACGTATTCTATATCTGATAAGCGACTGTAGCTGCTAAAAATTAAAGTCTGATAAAGACTTTAATTAATAAATGGTTCGTATCGATTTTAAACTTAATGTTCATCTACAATAATCGCCAAGAAAACAAAAATTAATATATCCACTCTCTTTTACATAAATGCACAAAATCCGCAGTCGTATAAAACTTGGTTCTCGAATCTTCATTAGATCATAAATCCTACAATAAATTAGATCATAATTTCTCAGATGCTGCTAAGCGTAGGCAATTACCGGCCTGGATTAGAGAAGGTTTAGAGAAGATGGAGAAAGCGAAGCAGAAGGCAGTCGAGAGGGAGAGGCAGGAAATCCTGAGGAAGCAGGAGCTAGAGGCCCGCAAGCAAGCCGAGGACGAGGCCCGAGCGGTGCTAAATCCTTCCAAGAGCAAATTCGTAGGTGTCCCAAACATTGGCCGAATATATAAACACAATTAAACAATACTTCCTTTCGTTTTGCTGGGTCACAGGACTCCGATTCCGAGAAGGAAACGGAGCAAGAAGCTGAAGAGACATCATCCCGAAGCCAACAGACGACCGAGAAGAACTTCGAACGCACTCCAGACATCCTTCTTCGGCCCCGGAAGTCGCGATTCCGGGACGCGGACTCGCCAGATGCACATGCACACACCGACAGGAGTCCAACCACGCCTTCCAATTCTAACCTAAGTACCCCGAAGCGGTCGAGAGAGGAAGTGCTACAAGATGTGGTAAGTACTTGCTTCAAATGATCGTTTTGCAGCTAGGACTCGCTAAATACTCGCGGAGTTGGAGGTGGGATGCGGTGACTCCTCCTTAACATCTTTCTGCAAAATAAAAATTATCTGCATCCGTTCTAAAGAACAAGAGGTATTTAAAAATATCTTGCTATCCCTAATAATCTGGGTAGGTCGAAAGCAATGATCTATACTTCACAATTCTATCAAATTTCCTGCTATTTTGATGTACTCATTTTTATTATAAATTTTGTTAATTGACTCTCCATTGCTCTCGAGCGACTCAATACGATATTTTGGGACGGGGATGTGGGAATGATGTTGACTTTAGGTTTACGGAACACTAAAAGTGTATTTTTGTGTTGAAAGTGTTCGAACAAGTCCCGTGAACCTAGCGTTAATGATGTAATTATTTTGCTGGCTTTAGAAGAAAGGTCTGCGCAATGGTTAGATTTTGTGTGGTTGCTGAAGAGCGGAAAATTGACGATAATATCCGCGAGCATTTACCGGGTGTCCGAGTTGCTGTGATTAAAGTGTAACGAAGAGTTTGGTCAACAGATGTTGAAGGTACGGAGATCACTAACGGAAATTCTCCTGGAGGTAACGAACGAAGAAATCGGTTCTATATGCAGAGAGGTTTGGAGCCGCGCACGTGCCAAAGGTACCCCAGATACACACGATACAACTAACAAATTGATATTTCATACTTTCGCTGATCAGTGCACAGAAAATCTGATTCACACGGGTCTCGTGCAGTGTTGCGGTGAATTTTATTTGCCCATTTCTGTAATATAAGCTTTTAAACATTAAACAGAGATTATTCAATTCATAGAGTTACTTATTCGATGATTTTCAGGATATCCTACTTTATTTTCCAGGATTTCTAACATGTATCATTAAGTGACACTTTAATCTTTTCTCTTGCATTGAATCTCTCGCGAATCTTGTGCGCGATTCATGGACAATTTTCTCTCTCTCTCTCTCTCTATCTTTCTCTCTCTTCTCTCTCTCTCTCTCTCTCTCTCTCTCTCTCTCTCTTTCTCTTTCTCTCTCTCTTTCTCTCTTTTTCTGATTATGCATAGAGGAACTTTTTAACATTTTTTTTTTTTTTTTTCGTTTTTGTCGAATATTCATTGACCAGTCAATTGATTATATATCCGACAGACATAATTGTTCGTGAAGAAAATACGATGGCGAAGAGTTATGCGAACTCGATGTAAACTAGCGCAATAAAACGTTAGGATAAAATACAGTTTGCAAAGGGGCAAATACCGTGTTAGATACGTCGATCGAAAGAAAGTCTCGCAAATTACGTTCAACACGCGTTTACTGTTAAGTCTAGCAAACAAAGCACTCCGGTCGGACCATACACTTAAGAAAACAGACAAAAATCGCATGTTCGAGCTCTGAATACAAAACTGAATTTTTCTTTCCATATATACTAGCTACAGTCTATTTTTCGTTTGTTACATTCTCACTTGATCATATTGTTTCGCTTTGCTTTCAAAAGAACAATTACAACATGCCTTTTTATCTTTCTCCTTTTTATAAATATATGTATGTATATATACATACATGAAAAAGATATATATATATATATATATATATATATACATACAGGTTATTTTTATTGTTACTTGTATCGAGCTACCTTTGCGCTCGCGCTTAACTGATTGTTATAAGAGAGAGAAAACAAAAAAAAACAAGAAAACCAAAAATATGTCTACTAACGTTAGTCTAAAGCAGTTTCAGTTTTTGTAGTTCAATATGGATACGTTAATGTCTTAAGGTGTATGAGGAATGATGCAGGATCTCGACTCTCCTTGTGTGTATCACTACCAATGATGATGATGATGATGATGATGATGATGATGATGATGATGATGATGAT
>CM052082.1:19237776-19275839 GCA_028453745.1 Agapostemon virescens
CTCTGACAGAGTGTATGCCAAATTTTAGGTCGATCGGAATCGAATTGCAGCCGTGGCGCGACTTTGAAATCTCGGGGCAATCAATGATGAAAATGGGAAAAAATGGGGTTGATAAAACGAAGCTCCCTGGATTTCCCTGAAATGCTAACCTAAATTGTAGGAGCTTTTCTTAAAGAGGAAGGTTTGAGGAAGATTTTCGCGTTTGATTCATGTCGATAGCTCTAATAGTTCGGCCGGGGCACGACTTCAAAGATTTGCCAAATATTGCCACGAAAACGCTAAATATTGAAGGTATACCCCTTCTTAAAATCGCGAAAAATCTTTAGGTCTCCGATTCTTTTGTAATTTTGGGAACACGTTTCTAGACACTCTGTCAGAGTGTATGCCAAATTTTAGGTCGATCGGAATCGAATTGCAGCCGTGGCGCGACTTTGAAATCTCGGGGCAATCAATGATGAAAATGGGAAAAAATGGGGTGGATAAAACGAAGCTCCCTGGATTTCCTTGAAATGCTAACCTAAATTGTGGGAGCTTTTCTTAAAGAGGAAGGTTTGAGGAAGATTTTCGCGTTTGATTCATGTCGATAGCTCTAATAGTTTGGTCGGGGCACGACTTCAAAGATTTGCCAAATATTGCCACGAAATCGCTAAATATTGAAGGTATACCCCTTCTTAAAATCGCGAAAAATCTTTGCGCTTCAACCTGGTCCTACATCCTCAGATTATGGAGTTTTATGTACCAAAAATTGTATGCATTTGTTGCAACAAATAGAAATCGCTTAGGATTGGTTGCCACTAGGTAGGAAGTCCATTTTTATTCATGGAAACGTTTTTTAATTAGGATTGCGACCTTGAACAACCATGGCACACGATTTCATAGAGTGTGGACATCCGTATAGACTCGAATTTAGTCTTTCAAGTAACTGCGCCATGGTGCTCTATGCAGAAAAATTGTCTGCATTTATTGCGCAAACAGGAACAAGTTGAGAACGTCTTTCTTCCATTACGAATTTACGTACTTTCTTTTTCTGCTGCACTGTCTTCAATTATACTTGTTCATGTTTGTCATAAATGCATAAAAAACGAACTAATTGCAATGAGACAGTGCATGTACGAAACGTATGATTGTTTCTCTTACAATCCACAACTGGAAGAACCGTTGTTCAAACGATCTTCCATTTGTTTCAACAGTTTCTTCAGACCCGTTCGATGCGATCCTCTAGTTACCTCTTTTATCAAAAAATCCTTCCCTCCGCGACCTTGGTCGACCTTGCGGAAAGATCGAGAATCATCCAACGCGTTTTCTCTCCCCCGGATCTGATAAAGCGGATCTTTAATCCGATAATGCCGGCCGTCTGACTTGTATTCCCAATTTAATTAAGCCTCCCTCCACCCGTTTCCCTGAACCAAGCATTTCCATAGTTAAACGCCTGCCCCCGCAACCGGTCAATCGATTAATCCTTTAGATTCTATCAGTGATTTATTCCTCTCGGTCGGATGGCTTTCTACCAACTCATGAATCTAATTAATAGTAACTGTAAGCGCAAGCTTTATCGGTTGCATGATCTTGCTCCCCCGAGGATACTCCACGAAACATTCCAGCTAATCACGCGACATCCACCGTTCAGCTGACGTGTTTATCAACCGAAGGATTTGCCAGTCATCGAAGGCGTTGAGTGACTTCTTTCGCTAATAGTCAGTCGAAGGGCCTTCCCCTGCAAGCTCGATCATTTATATCCTATATCGTCTTTCACCGGGGCTGCAACCCGCATTCGTGCTGCAACACCCTCTAGAAATTGTAACCGGTGAACGAACTTTATGCTGCATCGATTAAAGTCTCAAATTGTCAATGCTGAACCTACCTCTGCTGATCGAAAGACTGATTTTAGATTTGTCAATCAATAATAACAATATTTCTAATTTTAAAAGGCAACATTTACTAATTTCCAGACTGCAGATCTTTTCGCAAATTTTAAAATTTTTTAAATAATAAATAATCAAATTTTTGCAATTTAAGAATTTACGATTTAATAATCACTTTTAAAACTTGATACTAAGCAGTATTTATCAGAGACATTAAAAAGTCGTTCGACAGGGTTTCCAATTTTATTGGAATAACAATATAATTATATGGAATATATTTTTATTTATACGGAATTTATTGGAATTATTGGAATATCAAATTTTATTACTACCTCTCCAATTTGAAAATTAAATTGCGTTTATGGCTACTGAGGAAAGCTGAACCATTAAAAAGTTATTCTACAGGGTTTCCAATTTTATTGGAATAACAATATAATTATATGGAATATATTTTTATTTATACGGAATTTATTGGAATTATTAAAATATCAAATTTTATTACTACCGCTCCAATTTGAAAATTAAATTGCGTTTATGGCTGCTGAGGAAAGCTGATGCATTAAAAAATCGTTCAACAGGGTTTTAATTGTTGAAATAATTGAATATCGAATTTTATTAATTACCACTGCAATTTGAAAATTAAATCGCACTTATGGCATTAATGTTAGGTAGCCTCTGGAGGCTTCAGAGGGAAGCTCACGCATTAAAAAATCGTTCTACAGGGTTTTGATGACTGAAAAAATTGAATATCGAATTTTATTAGTTGCTATTTGCAATTTGAAAATTGAATCGCGCTTATGGCATTAATGTTAAGCAACCTCTGGTGGCGCCTGAGGGAAGCTCACGCCGTTGATGGACATTTCAATGCCATCTGTTAGAAGCGAGACGTATAACATCGATTTTGTCATGTTACCTACTCTAATCTTTCTCGGCGCGGCATAAGGCCATCCATTAAAAGTGGAATTTTTCCTATAGAATGACTATAGCCACCGGTACCGTAGATAACGCACAATACAAAGTGCAATGTTTATATTCGCGTAGCCTTAACGTAGACCGCATATAAACAGAAAAAGTGTTCTTTCATCAGCCACGAATTTCTATCGACTAGACCGATCCGGCGTATTATCGAAGGGAATCACGTACGTCAGTTGTCACGTTACTGAAATACGCTTCTGTTAGGCGAATCGATAATTACACGGTTCGATATGCCATTTAAATATGACCAGCCGTTAAAATAAGCGTTGAACCGATACCATTCATGCGATGACACGATGAACTTCCTGTCCGTCGTGCCCATCAATCATTCGATAAACGTCAGTCCGCTATGAGCTGTCATCGTGTCTAGAACAACCATGAAAATTCATTAAATTTACGAAATTTATTGTAATTTTAAATTGGACGATTTACGATCTGTGATAACTCGCTTCGTTTCAGTTACATAATCGAGATTCCAAAAATGTTCGAATGGACATACGATGGTGTCGACGTCTCCATACCCCGTAACGTGGGTCCAGAATGCGCATATTACATTAGCCCGCACTATAGGATAATTGAGACATCCTTTGTGTCGGTGCTCATAATAAGCCTTCTTGTTTGGGGCTACAAACGGATGAGACTGCCTACCGAAGTATGCTACGCAGACCACGATCGAGTCGGCAAGCGGTTACTGCTTTTAATCATGTCTCTGGTACTAGGGATGGAAATCAGTTTCAAACTGACCAGCAGGACCCTTGTGTACTTGTTCAATCCCTGTCATATAATAACGGTAGTACAGGTAAGACCAAGCAAATACGTATACTTTTAAATACAGAGAAACGATTACACGGCAACTAGAATCATCTGTTTGTGTTACAGCTGTATTTGTTAGTAGCTGCTCCTAGTCCAACGGTCACAACACTATTCAGGATACATCTGAACTTCCTAAATGGACCAGTATTAGCTTATTTATTCCCTGAGACAGAATCGCGAGGAGTAAGTTGGGATTCTTTGTTTTTGATAAACTATCTTGATCATTCATACTGACAATAGCATGCATTCTTCCAGATATTTGCTGATAAAGCATTGTACTACATTCAGCATGGCTTGATGGTAGTAATACCATATTATTTGCTAAGGCTTGGAGGTAGTTAATTATAATACTAGCAAAACTAATGTTAACTATGTTGATATACCTGCGAAAATCACAAAATATGAAATGTCAACAAATTTTGGCTGAAGAAAGAATATTCGAAAGTTTGAAGGTCATTTGAAGGTCACTCTGCAATACTGTTTCAAATAGAATTGTATTAAATCAAGGTCAAAATACTGTATTCTGAATTGATTCAATGTCGTTTAAAAGTGACCTCCAAATGATATTGGAAAATTTGTGTATCATAATCCACATGAAAAAGATTCTTGTATTGATGATTCATCTATCGTTTGACAGTGATTTCAAATACTAAAGATTTTTAGATACCCTGTACATTCGAACTTAATTCTAGGTGTATACAATGTTGAGCCTTTATCAGACATGAGCTGGGTAGTTTTTAGTTATGGCTTGAATTTAGTATACCACTTTTGGATTCTTCAGGCCCTCGCCTGGGTATGTGACATTCTATATCAAATATTATTGTTCGCCATAGTTTATAACATTTGGTTAACGGTTCGTGTTTCGTTTTACAGCCAGTACAAGTAAATTTAAGCCACATGTTATGCCCAGCTGTGCTGGACCCATTTGAAGGGCAGTATTATCGTCTGTGGACCGTGGTCCATCAGGGACTGCTATGTCCCTTGCTATGCAAACTATTTTGTTACGGGTCTAATTACTTTTTGACCAAATTTCCGCCGACAATGGTGAAACCGAGCCTCGAGTACGTACTTCGAAAAGAGAAAAACAAGTACGAGGAGAAAAAGAAGTTATGCGACGGTACTTCAAATAACTCAGGTAACGGACACACGCACGTGAATTAGTCTGCTTCTCATCAATGCATACCATCGTGACCTCCATGAATACTTTTTACCAGGATGAAATGAGTACTTAAACTTTTAAGGGATAGAGACTCGATTGTGCATTAACAATTATACGAATTGTTTTGTGTTTGAACGAGTGTCTACAATCAATACGATGCTGCCTGTTGAAGCTGCAGATTTTTTTCTTAAATGATTTGTTATTTTTTAGCAGATACAGTAGACAAAAACAGGGCAAATAATAATTAGACGTTTATATAAATTGCAAAAGCAAATGGTACAGATACGGAAACTGAGTAATAATATATTGATATACAAAAGGTTTTCTAACCGCGAAATTAATCTAAATAAATCGGATTCCTAACGACTAGAAGTATGTACGGGTCCATTTCCTATTAAAAACACATTCTTTTCATGGTGCAACACCATAGCAGATGAGGTTTTTAATAGAATTTACTATATTATTGTTTACTCACTATGGAATCTACCTCATTGAACTGACTTCAAAAAAGAGGAACAAACAGATCTTTTTAATCGTTGTGTATCTGTGTACATAAGATAGAAATTATTTTTTAGATCGCTTCAAATTCGGTTCACACGTGTACCAGTGATTATGAATATGAAGTCATGTCTTATTCCTTAAAAATATTTAATCTTTGCGTCTGATTTGATAAAAAAATATTTCGTCGTAATAATATTTAATACATAATATATAATATACAATTTTTCAATTGACTGTTGTAACTATTAGTAAAATTAATCGACGTATTAAAAACAACAATTTCTTCAGAATTTTTAATTCCACCATTTTCATAATCACCTTATAGTACATATATGAAAAAAATTCTTATTACTTTTGAGTGCACTGCGAAGTCAGTCCATATATCTTTCCTTTATTATTTCCAATATTGTTATATGCACTTAAGTTGTGGATTCTGCTAAACTACGTATATCTACTGATCCATAGTTTTCTTTTTTAAAATCCAGCTTAATACAATTATCCCTTCAATTGTGTACTACATTCCACCATCACGAAATTAAAGTAATTCATACAAATATTCTAAAGTCTTTAATCTGACTGCCGGAAATTTGTTTTATTAAAGTATATTATCTTATGCCAAAGAATAAATGATTGTGATGGAAATTAACATATATAATAACATATAAATTAAGAGATAAGTTTAAACCACAAATTAATTTCGGAACACATACAAGATGCGGTATGTATGAACCCGATTCGAAGAATTTTTTTGTGATACAACTTCGAATCGTTGAATTGACATTTACTTTGTCAAATCGTTTTTGACATTTTTGTATTACTGCGGCCTAACAAAAAGAAATACCTTATTCATCCTATAAAATGGTTTTCAATAGGTTTCCTATTATTTTTTTAACTATATAAAATAATACAGAGCGTTATTTTCGAAATAGAGGCGTCACGACCTCTATCCACACTATTTTAGGTTATAGAATAATTGATTTTAGGCTTCCACCAACTTGTATAATGTTAATGGTTGCGCTTTTATTGTATCCACTTGTTACACCTACTGTGTTTTCAAACTCAGTGCACATTTAATTGCCTGTAAATGGATGCAAACAATGCATTGATTGTAGTAGCATTGCTTTCAAGACAAGATCTTTTGTAATACCGATTAAGATAAAACTGAATAAACAAAAATAGTCAAATGTTGATTGGTACAGGTTGTGAAGAAATAGTAAAGGTCGAAGTTCAAGGTTAGAAATTTTCAAGGTGACAATTGCTCTAATACTTATGGTTCCTTTAAAATTTGGGGTCAACTTTACATACAAAATACGATATAATCAAAATAGATAATTTGACCTTGAGTTTTGAGATGAAGGTCAATTCTGTGGAAAGTTTTTTTCACGTATCTGTCAATCAATAAGTGTAAAAACACTTATGTACATTACTTTGCACCCTGTACTCGTTACGACTTGGACAATGTATCAAGAATGTAGTATTCTATATTATAAGTGTCTTAGACCACTGTCTCATTGCGATATAAGGAAATTAGCATACTGCGTATATTCTATTCACAAAAGATCACATCTACGGTACATTTCCTAAACTGTATTTCCATTAATTTTCAAAACATGTTCAGGGAAGCTTGAACCAGCACTTCGAAAATCCGGAAGATTTTTCATCATAATGGGCCAACTATAATCCAACTTTATTTTACTAATACGGAAGTTTGCATATTTGGATTCTATCGAATTGATTACAAGTTAGGCCATTATGATTTTAAGTCTTTCTCGACTGTGAATTAAATTGAAAATTTATTCACACGGGCTGGGGCGTGTTTTATGGTACATTATTTCCTCTGTAACGGAACTCCGAGAGACAATGAGATGTTAGAGAGCAATGAAAGTCATTTTGCCTTTGCCCTTATTGGCTGACAATGTTTCGAGACTGGTGGCGGTGAGGATGAGAGAGTGGCTATGGGATCATAGAGCACGATGTTGCAAAGGAAATGCGAAAAATTGTTACTTGTTCACTTGTACTATGAATAATGCCCCACTTTTCAAATTGTACATTCATAGGCGATTGCGTACAGTTAACAACAGATTGCTATTATATTTTTGTAAGCTACGGAGGAGTAATGTTTTCATGGCAGTGGTAGACCTATAGAAATCTGAAGTTAAGGCAATCGAGTGAAGAGAGAAGGGAGAACGTTTGTACAAAATATTCACATGTAAATGTTTGAAATAAAAATAAAAATCTAGTCACCAGAAGGGTTCTCATTTCACCATCGCACGAGACCGATTTTAAAGAAACGTCGTTGGAATGCAATAGTACAGACGTTAAAGCTTTAAAATAAAATAATTTATTTACAGAGCGATGTACAATTTTTTCTTAAAATACTCGTATTCCTCATGGTAAGAGTTTATGCCGAGTATATACCGATGCTCAAAGCTTAATCGTATTCTGCCTAAATTACTTCTCCTCTAAACGTTTGTACAGAATCGTTTAACACGGGCAGCTGTATAACTTTGCATGATTTATATGCACGTTCAGACACGAATATTATTTACAAAATGGAGTTAGAACTGTTTCCAGATGTACGTACTCTACATATGCGACGGGTCGACGTCGATTAAATCGTAACACTTAACGCTATAGTGTACATAGATTCGCAACCACATCGAGATTACATTAAAAGAATCATAATAAGGCACCACTATACAACACATGTAGTCTTCATATGTTTTATCTTTTTTTTTCTTCTTCACAGAGTTTTGTTTCGTCGATCCAAAAAGGGTATAAATTCTAAATCAGTCCGCGACCCGTGGTACATGCGCTATCCAAGTAGATGAAGACACAGACGAAATAAGTTTTCCTTTACATCTATGATAGATTCGATCGATAGAATTCTGTGCAAAAGTTTAGGAAAGAGAAAGAGAGCAACGTTACAAATGCTACACGCTTAACGAACATAATTACCATAATAAATATGTACATTACAACGTTTCTGCACACCTCTAACACATATTTTCTGTAACAAATTTTACAGAGGATGATTTACAATTTTCACACTCAATCCAATACAATACTCTCTTACGATCGTTAAATGTAGAAGCGAATTAAACGTACATCTCGTTGCGCATCTATTGCACAAATATCAACAAAACATCAAGTAAAAAGAACACAGCACACGAAACGAAAAATAAAGTCTCGATATCGTGTAGATGAATATCACAGGTACATTGTAAGTTCCTAGCATCATCTATTTGCACCTCCAAAAAGGAAATCTACTTAAATAAAAGTACTAGCGATGGTGGCAATTATGATGCAAATTTAAAAAATCGTTATGAACACCATAAGTGGAACACCCTGTATACTATTTTTATTTATGGCATTTAAAGTGTTCTTAATATTAGAAAAATTGATAATAAATTACAACATTTGTAAATATTTCTAAAGAAACATAACACTAATCGTACCAAGCGCAAAAGGTGGCTGGTATGATGTCTTATAAAAATTACAAAACTGAATTTATTTAGATTTCTTGTATTTTTTTATATCGATATGTGTTTGAATGAAGAAATGTATTTAACAATTTTTAATTTAAGTAATTCCAATAATTAAAAATTAAAAATGTGAAATTGATGATTTGACCAGTCATGATACGATTAGTGTTAATCATATCGAATACTTTCGAATAAATAACAGCCTTAGGAAAAATATAAATATCTCAAACATCTACACGAATATCAAAAAAAAAAAAATATATATATATATTTATGCTCACTATTAAAACAAAATGAATCACAGTTACATCATTTATAGTTACCGCAATATTATGCGAACGGCGTTAAAGATAAGAAAAAATTAATTTAATATTAATGGCAGACCTGTTATGCCATGGTAAGTGACTATTCTTGGACATAAGTTGGAATAGCCGGTTCTTTGGCCAAAGATTTATACATACAAAGCATGTACTTTTATACAAGAAGAACATGAATATCAATACTGCATGGAAGAGTAAAGAATCTGAGAGTCCTTATACTTATGTACATGCGCGATAAACTTAAAAATTAATCTACGTGACTGGAGAAACGTTGAAATGAATCTAATTTGTGCTCATTTGAGCGACACGCAATCACATCGCGAAGGAACTTTATTATTACGAATGAATCAACTAAAAATGTCGATCGACGTTGCCGTAACTTGCTTAAAATTGTACTGCTAATTTTTATGCATTTATTCAGATCTCTATAAAATAACACGATACTTTCGCCAAGAAAGTAATACAGAAAATACAATTCTGCATTACAAAAATTACATTTTGCATAAAAATCTGCAGTTCATTAGTGTTGTAAGTAAATCATTTCATTATCAAACACATAGATCCTTCTGTCTATTAACAGACGCGTAACATCAGGCGAAAATCGGTTGATGTTCATTAGTGAGTAACTCTTTTTCCCAACTGTTGTCACCATATAAATCTCTATTATGGATAAATCGATTTAAATGAAATACTAAATACTATTTACAATGTATCAAGTGAATGAACAGGCACACATTCTTTGTAAAGAGTATCTTACAGTTCATTAGTGTGCTAGTTCTACTTTATAGTAGACATTCTGGTATGGCGCAGAGAATTCTGTATTTTTTAGATTTCACCAAACAGCCTTGGAAAAAACCTCTGACACGAGGTATCTCTATTAGAAGTAAAGTGTTAGCCATCTAACGGTGGTCCTAAGTACACCATAGTTACCTCTGTATTTCCATATACAGCGGTCACGGATGGATATAATCTTTTATCTGGCAATCCTACATACACAATTTCATAATTAGCATTACACATTAATGTGCATGTAGATCTCACACAAAATTAAAAGAAAGTGCTTCAAGCATCCTAAGATATTCTCAAGATAAAAATTTTAATGAAAATGTGCCTTTGCCTACTAATTTATTTATCGCTAAAAATGTATCAAATATTTTGGGATACAATACCTCTAAATGCCACTCCCAAAAATTCGTAATTCTTTTCAAAAGATAATGTGTTATCATCACAATCTAATATTACCCTAATCCTTTCCCCAGCCTGTTAATTACAAAATTGTACACCTTAAGGTATATTCCATAATCCTCTAAATATATTTGTATGATTGAAATATATCTCACCTGATACCTGGGAGCATTATTAAGCAATGGATAAGTCCCTTGTACATCTCCATTGTGTAACAGATGATTATCTACCAGATTCCATCCCCACGAATGCTCGTCGGATCCCAATAATGCTACATACCCATGGCACAATAATGGTGCTTCTCTGGTAGCTATTCCTATGACTGCTACCGTGCCCAATGGCCCTTCCCAAATAATTTCCCAAGCATGTCTACCGTGTCGGAAACCAATTTTACCTCTACACGCATCTGTGGTTTGTGCAACAGGGTTCCTGGAAAATAGATTGATTCCCAAACATTTGCTATCAAAGAATTATCACCAAATAACATAAACATTGTCATTGAAAATTAAAGGCTTTCATTGGGTAAATATTATTTAAAAGGAAGCTAAAAATTTAAACTGACTCATTCCCGTTACTTCTATAAAATAATGTAAAGTAGTCGGCTTTTAGTGCTCCGTAAATCTAGTGTCGATTCATATATAAATTTCGTATATTTGATCAGTTTCTTTAGAAATGTTGAGGCTACGATGTATCGTGCGATAGTGAATCGTTAAAGCTGTTGATTACTTAGTATTATGAATGTACCTGTGCAAAGTGAATCCATTGGATTTAATAAAAATGTTCCGCGAACAATCGAGGGGATTCCACGCGTGATAAAATGCACGCAATTTTGATTTATATGTGGGCACCGAAGACAATATATCAGAGCTGAGAGCCTCCTTCGCCAATTTCCTAATACAGTGTATCCTCCACGTGTCATTGTTTTCGTCATTCAATAATCGGTTCCACCGTTTGCAGACCAGCGCGCAATTTCTCAGCGTGTGCAGATCTAAATAAAAAAATATTGTTTCTAAAACATGATCAGATACTCGCAGTGCTATATCGTCCATTTTGCCGGTTCTGATCAGGTAAACGAGCAATACACACACGCGCGGAACGCCGCTCTGTGATCCTGTGTAGGATTCATATCAAACATTAGTGCTGGTTCTCATGAAAACAAAATATTAACCTAGTGATGAGCATTTTCTGCCATTTATGTCGCGAGTAAATAGTAAATAGTTCACAACTAAATTTAATTGAAAATGCCTACCACTAGAGCCGCAGATTATGTGATTCATAAATAACTGAATTTTTATATTGATGAATTTTTAAATTTAAGATTCGAACGTAACGCTTCAATGTAGCAACATTATAGTGCGCGTACAATATAATGGCTAGCAAAGTGTTTTCGTTCACGTCCTAATCTACAATGTATAATAGTGATTATACATTGAAATCGTCTTATAGTTAGAAGCCATAGATTAGAGAAGAAACTGCTCACGTCTGGGATATTTATTTTTCTAGTATAGTGCTGCCTCTTAGTCTCATATTTAGGCTGGGTAAGACCTACACCGTAAACAAGCTGTAGGAGTACACCAGTCATCGTATACGGTTACATGTTTTCTTTTCCAATGTTATTTGTATGTTTTCTTTAATAAATAACTTATACGATTGCTAGTCTCATCTTCTCATAACCAATGGTATAAACACCAAAACATTTGAAGTAGATCCTAATATTTACAGGGTTCAAGGATAGAACCTGCAAGGATGTGTAGATTATCTATCGTTTATAAATGTTAAACGTTAATATTGTCATTAGCAAACGTTCTGTGTCCAAATAATTACGTTTGCTAACCTCAGTGTCGATGTGCTATGATCTGTTATAAATCCAGAAAACTCCAAAATGATTTCGAAAACTGTGTGCATCACTCAAGAAGGACCAGCGAACGCATTAGCGCTGAACAAGGACAACAGTCAAGTTGTTATAGCAGGACGAAATGGTAATTCTTTTACTATACTACGAAAATTGCAATTTCGTTTATTATCTCTTATCTCCTACATGATTTGCATTATTTTATCAATTGTCATTCTTCTGTTACAGTTTTTAAAATATTTACATTATTGGAGGACAGGTTTGAGGAAGCCTGTAATCTACGTGTTGGCAAAAATTTGAACTTGAACTTCTCCTGCAATGATGTTGCATGGAATTTAATCGATGGTAAGTGAAAGAAATGGGGTAGTTCATTGAATTATTGTACAACTAAAGATACAAATAATATTTACATTATTTAGATCACATACTGGCAACTGCTGCCACGAATGGTGCAGTGGTAGTGTGGAACTTAAATAAGTCCTCTCGGTCGAAGCAGGAACATGTTTTTATTGATCACAAAAGAACTGTAAACAAAGTGAGCTTTCACATGACTGATCCTATGTGGTTAATATCTGGTTCACAAGATGGCACCATGAAGTGCTTTGATCTTAGAATTAAAGAGGCAGCCCGAACCTTTTATAGGTAACTAGCTTTCTAATTGATGATTCTATTGGAAATATCACAAAACATTGAAAATCATATAAAAAATTTCAGTAACACGGAATCCGTGCGTGATGTACAGTTCTGCCCACACTCACCACACACTTTTGCTGCTGTTTCCGAAAATGGCCATGTGCAACAATGGGATTTGCGCAAACCGGACCGTTATTTCCAACATTTCACTGCACACAGCGGCCCGATATTTGCGTGCGATTGGCACCCTGAAACTACTTGGCTTGCCACTGCATCTAGAGACAAAACAATTAAGGTGTTTCTCTATTTCTTGTATCGCTAAGGGGTCGAAGATTTTCAAACGGAGTATATCTAGGATGGTAGAAGCATTTCAACTATAAATTACGATTACGCGAGAACCACTACATTCACGATGATAATTCTTATGCGAAAATCTTACATACTCGTTTGACGTGATCTAGTTGCAACAATTTCGCCGAACCATAAGTAACGTTCGTGTCATTGATCAAGAAGATATTATCGTTTAAGATGTATTCAATCTTTCTTTCGAAACTTCCGACTTTAGGTGTGGGATTTATCTGGTAAACCAAGTTGCGATTACGTGATACACACGATAGCGTCTGTGGGTCGCATAAAATGGCGACCCCAAAGGAAATACCACATATCCAGTTGCGCCCTTGTCGTCGACTGTAGCATAAATGTGTGGGACATACGCAGGCCGTATATTCCCTTCGCAAGCTTTAACGAGCATAAAGACGTTCCTACTGGTGTGGCATGGCGAGGCAATCCGCAATCATTCTTGTCCACAAGCAGGGTAAATCATTGGTGATGCTAAATCGTCCTATAAATGGGGTTATTTCCTGACGATAAAGATATTGTTATAGTAATCCTATAGATAGATATTGTTATACTTCACAATTATTGTCCAAGCATCTATTATATTCAAATTACAAACGTGCTAAAAATGTTTACCTTCACCCGCAACGCCCTTTTTATAGGACGATCTAATATTTACGGGAAATCATCCATCACGTGTAACTAACGAATTGTTATTAACGCAGGATTGCACTCTGTATCATCACGTATTCAAAGACGCAACTAGACCAGCAAGTAAAGCGAATCCACAAGGTATTGCATTGAATCCGAAAGGAGATATTGCGTATGCTTGTAAAGTAAATGTTCATGTAACAACCGCAATGAAACAGTTGACTAATATAATGAGGTTAATAGATTCGCCGTATAATAAACCAGTCCGATTTCGACCAAGTTCATCAAAGGAGGGTTGAAATGTTAGTTGATATTCTATTGTAGGAAGACGGCTCCAACGAACGATACATTTTGCATGGCGTCCAGCATGATGCACAGATTTTCCTTAAGTGTGCCAAGGGAACCAAAAGGGTTCAAGGCTTGTGCGGAAGGATACTTGCTATCTGGAAGGTTGAATGATATTTGCGACCATAACGCGGCGGTGGCAAGAAACGCCGGTAGGAACGATGTAAGTAATCACTGGCATCGATAAATTATGCACTCTAGCTGACACTAGGTTTCGATCAGATCAGTACGGTGTGGAGTATCATAAAAACCTTATACGCAAATCCTATGGGATCAATACTGAAAACGCCTCCGACCGCTTCCAAGGAGGATATAGTAAACCCGTTGAACTTGGCGCAGATTACGATCGGACCTAGCATAGATCAGCTTAATGCAGGTATAGCAGAGAGATCATGAGGTGACGAGGATGTAAAAAGGGCGTGGGGGTAAAGAGACTGGGCTGTTAAGTCTACTAGTATTGCTAAATCTATTAGCTCCATTAATTCTACTAGTTTTGCGAGACGAGGCTCCTTAGGCTTAATTGGGCTAGCAGACTATTTGCATTGTATAACAGTCAGTTAATAGGTCCTCGGCAACTTATGATCTCTGCATGGTACAAAATGGTATTGCCTCCTCTGTTCCATTTGTTTATTTCGCATTTCACATGGTGGTGTATTAAGGTCATTTGAAGGTGTTTTATATAAACGTCATGTTGATATTTGCTTGGAGTGATCCATCATTTATTTTATGATATGTCTACTTTGTCCTTGAACAATTATGAGACTTCTTATGCGAGACAGAGGGGGTATGTAAAACGAAACCTGCAGCATCGAATCGCATAATCATACTTTTCTTTGAAGGACACGAGAATGACGTGAAGTCGTTGCAAGGCGAAGTAACGGGGGCGACTAGTGGAGGCGATGACGAGACTGAGACTGACGAGACACCCGAAAACCAGCACTCTATAGGGTCTTTCTTACCCAGGTTAGCATCCAAAGTATCCGTCTAATGCTAACCTAAACCTAACCTAAAATACTCACGTTGATGTGTTATCGTGTAGCTACAAAAAGGCGTTCATCGACAACAAGGGATCATCGAAGGGGGATTTCTTGTTTGGGGAAAGCGAATTTGAACCAGTGACTATGGAATACACTTCCAGTTACATACACAACATAATGAACAATGATAATGACTGGACGCTGTCGAAGGAAGCGTTTCCTTTAAGACACGAAATCAAAGACAGGTCTCCGCCACCTGAACAGTTTCCTAATCATCCGCCGGATATTAGTGATGATTGTGCATCCCTGATGATCGAGGATCAACCAAGTCAGTTGATCGTCTCAAATATACCGAAGCCGCAGTTCTGGGATCCGACGAATTTAATCGAGGAAGCGTTGAAACACCACGCTGCGCTCAGAGACATTCAGACATCCGCGTCGATTTTAATTGCGTTAGGGGAAAAACGGAAGAACTTGAATATCGAGTCAGCTGTACAGGAGCACTGGATATTGGACTACTTGGACATGCTAGCCAGGTTTAAACTCTGGAACGTGGCTACTCAGGTCCGTTAGTTTTATCAGACGCACTAGCTACCACGGTAAATATTTAATATTTTTTAACGAATGGGGGTTGCCGAATTAATTTTTTACAGATCATCCAGTCAGTTTGGATACCATCTGTGTCTCAATTGAATCAGCAATCAACAGTAATACACGCTTGTTGCTTGGCCTGTACGAAACCGTTGCAGAGGGCTGCGTGGTTATGTGATCGATGTCACTCGTCGCATCATGCGCTGTGTTCCGTCTGCCATCAAGTAAGAAATCTTACTATTTCCGAAAAGTTTTCAGCTACAACAAGGCTAAGTTGCATACCAGCTACGCTTTATTTAAATGCAAATCACGTGGTTAACTTATGTTTGTAGGTTGTACGAGGGATGTACGCATGGTGTCAAGGATGCACTCACGGCGGTCACGTTCTACACATGAGCGAGTGGTTCCGTTGCAATAGACAGTGTCCAACCGGCTGTGGACACATGTGTGAATATACTTAATTGCTGACGCTCTGTTGTAACTTTTCTATGCACGTGTACATACTATTAAGCAGTACTTACGCTACTGAAAATACTTTAGACATATAGAAAAAACATTGTGAACAGACGAGTTTAAAGAAATTAAATTATTTATTGATTCTGTTTTTATAAACTGTAAAACATTCAAAACTTCCGTTATCCTTTCATTCTGCTATCGTTTTGACATACGATATCGATGAAATAGTATCAAATGAAATGTATAAAAATGCACTACCCCTTCTTTAAAAACACAGCATCTCAATGGTGATGCAATCCTATTAACAAACTGTCTCTCGATGTGGAAAACACGACTGCAATAATAAATCATGGTTTACCGATTTGTTTTGCAAGACTTGTGCGAAGGCATGTTGATTGTGTAATTGGTAAGATTAGTATCAGTATTTAGCTGTTCTTCTGGTTGACTTTGATTATCACACTTTTCACTTCAGTGTACGCTTCAAGACCGTACGCTCCCATTTCCCTTCCATGACCGGACATCTTGAATCCACCGAATGGAACTTGAGGCGCCAGAGCGTTGTATGTGTTCACCCTGAAAAACATTGAAATTAGGAAATTGGTCCTGGAGAATTTCAATCTTTTTACATGATTATTTCCCGAACATTTTTGAGATTTCTCTATTCAAAATGCTTACCAAACCGTGCCAGCTCGCAGGCCTTGGACAACGTAATTCGCCTTGTCGATGTCTTTCGTGAAAACTGCTGCCGCTAAGCCATAGTCGGTGTTGTTAGCTCTATTAATCACCTCATTCAAGCTGCTGAACTTTAGAATTTGCTGAACCGGTCCAAAGATCTAGCAATCATATTCATAGTAATGTTTGTTCATTTAAATTCACAATTACCACGTGGTCTTTTACATTAAGCACACATGTGGTTACCTACCTCTTCTTTGGCAATAGTCATATCATCTGTGACGTTAGCGAATACTGTTGGTGCAACGTAGTATCCCTTATCGCCGACACGAGTGCCACCTGACACCAGTTCTGCGCCTTGGTCCTTGCCTGATTTGATCATTGATATAATCTTCTCCATTTGTTCCTGGTCGATCTATTGACATTGAAATGTAGGAATAAAAAACATTAGTGTAGTAGAACTCCGTTCATAGAGCTAGCCCATAAGCCTTTCATTTGGTTGATGAGCATTTAACGGAGACACGAGCTAGTTCTATCATGTAAAATAGAGAAATAAACAATAATTCTAGAAATTCTTCAAATTTCTACAAGAATGAATATAAATTGTGGATGATCGAACATTATACAAAAATCTCATATTTTCCTGGCAATACCTGTGGTCCTTGCTCCACATTCATGTTGAAAGGATCACCAACTACCCTAGACTTAGCCCTAGCTGCGCTCTTTTCCACAAACTCATCATAAATGGTATCCTCGACGAAGGTCCTGGACCCAGCGCAGCAGCATTGACCCTAAAACAAAGAATCACGCAGATAATGAGAGCAAAGGAGCATTTTCTTCAAATAAATAATTTTATGATTAAAGCTATTTGGTACCATGTTGAAGAACAGGCCAAAGTGCGCCGTCTCAACGGCATGATCGAGATCAGAGTCTTTCAAGATGATATTAGGCGACTTTCCACCGAGCTCTAACGTGGTCCTCTTCAGCTTGTTCATTGCTGCCTCCTTTTTGATCAGTTTACCCACCTCCGTCGAGCCAGTGAACGCAATTTTATCAACATCGTCGTGCGCAACCAACGCAGCTCCTGTGGTACCGAAACCGGGAACTACGTTGACGACTCCCTTCGGAAATCCAGCTTCCTTGGTCAATTGGGCGATGTACAAAGCCGTCAACGGTGTCTGTTCCGCTGGCTTTAGGACGACAACGTTTCCTGCGAAAATAAATCCACACAGTATTATCAAATAATTAGCATTACATGTTTGCGATAAGATAGGATAACTTACATACAGTTATTCAGGGTCAATGATTTAAAAAACTGGCAGTAATTAGTTGCATTAGCATTCTTCAAAGACTAAATATATTTTAAGTTTATGAATGCACGTTTATACACGAAACTTATTTGCTATTCAAACCATTTTTATGGTCTTGTATTGTTTTAAAATTTTTATTTCTTCATTTGCAATGATAAAGAAAATTGTAAAGTCACATTGAAAACATAAATTCTCAGTTTGGTTGGCTGAATTCTGAGGTAGTTAAAGACTTTTAAATTATTAGCTATGTATCAAGTTACAAATAAACATTGTACATGTAGCATGTATAAAAAAAAATGTACCAGTGGCTAGAGCAGGCCCAAGCTTCCAGGACATCATCAGAAGTGGGAAGTTCCATGGAATGATCTGACCACAAACACCAACTGGTTCATGGCGAGTGTATGCAAGATATGTTCCATCCATGGGTATCACTTTACCATGGTTTTTATCCGCCCAACCTGCATAGTATCTGAGAGCTGCCACACTAGCTGGTACATCGAACCCATATGCCGTTGCATAAGGTTTGCCATTATCCAGTGTCTCCAATGACTAAAACATATTTATTGCATTGTTTTCAACTTTCAACTGACTGTAGATTTTTCGAACAATTTTCATTTTAAGATTCGCAGTGTAGTTAACGAACAAATACTACAACAGTCAATGAAAGAATTTTCGACAATTACCGCGAGGTATTTGCGGTCTCGCTCCATCAAATCGGCCAACCGATTCAGGAGCATGCCGCGTTTCGAGGCATCCATAGTCCTCCATACTGAATCTAATTTGAAAGCTTTTTTCGCGGCTTTCACAGCAACGTCGACGTCTGCAGCCCCGCCTTCTTGAACGTCCGCTATCACTTCCCCGGTTGCAGGATTTATCGTCGGGAATGTTTTCTGGTCAATCGATCGGTGCCACTCGTTGTCGATGAAAATCTGCAACACACGTCACTATTCAGAAGTCGACCAGACGTGAATTCATTACAACGGGTAGAAATACACGCCGATAAGATTGCGCGATTGAGTGGTTAGAAAAATAGATTGTGAAATTAATACAACGGGTGCTCGGTTAAATATTTACAAGGTTGCACCGATAGCCTCTCACTCTATCAGCAACAAACCACGATAAGATAGAAATCCCCGCGAATTCTTATCGGCGCCGCAACGTTTTACATACATAGATCGTAAATACGATTGTCCATTATTTTATGTTATATAGTATTTTATATTATCC
The DNA here is from genome assembly GCA_028453745.1 of Agapostemon virescens. NCBI lineage: Eukaryota > Metazoa > Arthropoda > Insecta > Hymenoptera > Halictidae > Agapostemon > Agapostemon virescens. The sequence goes on from CM052082.1 coordinate 19,257,127, forward strand.
ACTATTAGAACGCCGGAGAGTTGCCAGCAGCCGGAAAAGAGAATCGCGATAACGAACATAAAAATCATCTCGAATTTTCATGTTTTCAAAACAATGACGCCTGTGACATTCCAGCGCATACGTTTCCACGCATCTCGCATGCTTGTTACTACGTGTGCCACTCTTCCGAGAAGGTTACGCAACCCAGTCACATGTTATAATTTAAATCTTAAACTAAACTGTTATATTTTGAACTTTGATTATTTTTATCGCAAGCCTGAGAATGTTGTGTACATTGCAGTAGAAAAATATACGAACCAATCTGCGTGTTTTACAAAACAATTACGAAACAGTAATATGCGGTCATTTTCGTTCATAGATGCTACGAGCGTTCTTATGTTTTTACGTATTCTATGGAGCCATGTAAGTGTCCATCGAAAGTTACCTGCGTGGACCAACGGCGTTTAATAATTTCTTTTTTGTGTATTGTCTAACGTGTTCGTTGCGTAGGGAATTTTGCAAGCTTCGGACAAGTTTCGTTTATTTCATTCATAGAAGTGACTAGGCGTTATTAATGAAAATGATAATCGACTGGATAATTAAGTTCTCTCTCTTTCTCTCTTCGTACTGCAAGCTGGTTAGTTACGATAGTAATAAATTATTTGCTGCATGGCATTTAACGCATTTGTAGAGGAATTATGATTACAACTTGAGTACGCTTCGCGTATTTAATTAACATAATTCGCGTTAACGAAGAAAACATTCCGTCTTGAATGATCGCAATCGCCTGGGTGTATGCCGTCCACGTGAATCGTTTCCGTCGGGAGTATTCAGCACCCCAAATGTTAGGGAGAATTGTTAGTTACTGGCGTTCTTACCTTGCATTATAATTTACTTAATTTCAGCAATGATAAACCGACGTTCATTAATTGTTTGCTAATGATTCTGAATAAAATGGTGCCGGGTTGCCGGCGACCTATCGTAGTGTTCTACGACAATGACTATGATCAGGCATACTCACTCCCGTGTACATAATCGACGGATTCGTCTCAGGCGCCGGCACGTTTGCCGTGGAAAAATACCGCGACAAACGTGTTCTGCTCAACGTTCGCAGCATGGTGCCGGTTGCTATTAATCTGCGAATCTGCCGAGTTCACTATAACACGTCCGATAAGGACGTCGGTCGCTTCGATACTGCTACCGTCGTATCTGAGAACACCGATTATCCAGCTGACACTGTAGGTGATGCGCGAATGTTTTCACTGAACGGGGATTCTAAACTTGTTTTGCGCACAGTGTCGTACGAATTTCTCACACTACTCTCTGCTCAGTCGGGGTGTCAATTTTTACGAGATTTTTCTTTATAGCTTCCCGGGAGTTTCAAAATCTTTGATTCGAAAGTTCGAGCCGATTTATTTTTATTTTTAATAAATATATACCGAAATTTAAATGCGTTGCGTTCTTCCGTCAAAATCGGCACGAACTTCCCTGTCCGGACAACCCAATAAATAAGATTAACGTGAAAAACATTCCCGGAGGATATTTGCCATTTATTTTGAAAAGTAAAAGTGTAAGGGAAAATGGAATTGCGTTTCGTTTTTGAAGTGGATGTGAATTGGGTCAGGTTAGGGCGCGCCGATAACGGCGGCCTTGGTTAAGGTTAGGTTGACCCAACCGTAGGGTATTTCAGGAGTTCGTACGTCACTGTCTCGCAGCACTTCACAACGGTGTAACGGATTTTGAATTGCGGCGGTGTTTGGCTTCGAGTATTAATTCGTGAAGTGACGTGCGAATCGATGATCAATTGTATTGTGTTGATTGGAAAGTTCGTGCCGATTTTCGGTAGATGGCATACTGACAGGTCTGAATATATTAAAATTAGGGGAAACAAATGACATGCGTGAATATTGTAACAGACGGTACTTCAGACATATGTGGGTTACGGTACGTTAATTGTTGCGTTAATTTCAACGGTGCGTTTCAATCTTCTGTCAAAATCGGGACGACATTTATGGACAACCCAATAGATAGTGGCTGCAGGTAATTCATATTAAACATAATCCAAGGTTAAGAACAGTTCTGCTTATTCGATTAACGTATTGCTATTCATGGCATTCTTCTTGTTCGTGGCGCGCGTTAATTTCGTATGTGCTGCCATTCACGGAAGCGATTAACGATGTTAATAGCAATAATTCGTTAGTTATTTGATAATTGTTCATTTTGTGCTGTACTTTAGTTAATTTTGTGGGATCATCCCCGTCCTCTCCCTACACCAAATGGAAGTTAGGAGATATTAGGAAAGAGCTGGAGGACTCCGTGGGTAAGTGCAATAGTTAATCGATTACGAAAGTTCTGGGTTCGACTACCGGTCCGGTCCCTTCATTTTTTCCTGAGATCCTACGGGTTTAAGGTTAAGAAATTAGTTATCGGTGGCAGGTACTCGGTAATTTATGACTAGTTTACGGACCGTTGTGAAACAGACATTATCGTTGACAATTACTGCAAACTATATAGCCGCACGCATTTGTCTTTCATTCTAACAACCTGAGCAACTTGTGGACAATTTATCGACGTATTTAAAGCCATTTAATATTTCTACCGTTTTCACGCTTTCATTGCTATGTCAACCCAGACATGATCGACACTCTATTTTATCCATATTTAAAAAAAAACGTCTACATTAATATACAGGGTGTCCCAAAAATGATCGAGGTTATGAAAAGGGCGACTCCCTGAGTTACTAATCCGTACTTTGCCGTATTTTCGAATCATTCATATTTGAAAATAAACGTCTATATTAATATACAGGGTGTCTCAGAAATGATCGACGTTATGAAAAGGGCGACTCCCTGAGTTACTAATTCGTACTTTGCCGTATTTTCGAATCATTCGTATTTGAAAATAAATGTCTACATTAATATACAGGGTGTCCCAGAAATGTTCGAGGTTATGAAAAGGGCGACTCCCTGAGTTACTAATTTGCAGTTTGCCGTATTGTTTTTGAATCGTTCGTATTTGAAAATTAATGTCTACATTAATGTACAGGGTGTCCCAGGAATGATAGAAGTTATGAAAAGGGCGATTAAAGGAGTAACCAATTCGCAGTTTGCCGAATTGTTTTCGAATCGTCGACGGTGACCGGGGACCAATCGGAGCGCGGCTGAAGCGGCCATATTTCGGCCAATGGTAAGGTCGCGTTTGCAGTTTTCAAACAAAACGTACGATATTTTCGCAGAGTAAAAAGTTTCTAAAAATTATTTAAACATTTTGTAGACATCCTGTACTCGCTGCAGCAAATGTAACGGCTACAATTCGGACAGAACGAGGACGTCGGACGCTCGGTACGTTTTAATGACATCAGCGATGTCCCATAAATGTCCTGCGAACGTCTCCTAAACGTCTGATGTTACAAAATTGGGCATCTCGAAGACGCGTTGAACATCTTTACGGGCTCGTAAAGTCCTGAATTTCAGAGGCTGTAACGATGTCCACTTCGGGACATCTTTAAGACGTCATAAAATCGCCGTAAAGCGGACGTCTCAAGGACGTCGCTGTCCGAGTCAAGGAATTTCAATTGTTCCTTCCGATTTTATGGAGTCGTTTAGGTTTCGTTAGTTGAACTATGAGGTTACGTAAACTCGTTATCGTAAACGCGTTGTTCAATGCATGCATACCGAGTTGTTACTTACCTGGCGCATTACGAACCTACGTTTATCGGTACGTAATCGCTGGTATTTAATACAGGGCAAGGTGAGACGCAAACAGAACGCCGAGTAGCTGCGATGGATATCGGATTTTCGTATCAAATCGTTCGTTTTATTAAACTCTATTCACTTTACATTAACAGAAGATTGCGTTGTACTATATGCTAAACGTAGACAACAAACGTTGAATCGTACAATCGAAACACGATCGATCTTTTTCTTTTATTTATTTATTTTTTTTTTAATCATTTTTATTTCTTTTTACTGGTAATCGCTCGAGGAAACGCGCGTTCCATTTTGTACTGCGTTCGAATGCGTGTCTCATGAATTACCGAATGAATGTATTCTTTTTGCTCATGATTCTCGGAGTAGGAAGAGTAATTGTCCTTCTCGCGCCGCTGGGAATTTCATTCCCGAACGGAGTCAAAGATACAATAGACGGAAAGAGAAAGAAACAGAGAGAGAAAGAGAGAGAGAGAGACAGTTAGAGAGACAGATAGTCAGATAGAGAGATAAAATAGAGCGGCAGCGCGTGGGTCATATAAAATGATTAATCGTCTGAGGATGTAGGTGTATCCGTGAGTCGTGGAGAACCGAAAGCCCTCCGTTCGGAGGAGTCGAAGAAGCCGATGAAACGAGCGAATCAATGTTTTATTGACAGAATCGAATATAATTGACCTGTTAGCATCCAACTCTTTTATAGCCGCGACACCGTGTAATGGCGAATCTGTTCCGTGTTCGTTTTGTAACCGCCCTTGGTCACGTGTCCTCGATAAAAATGATCGAGCCTTTCGCGTACACGTAACACGTGAAGATGGGAGACAGTTTCCAGAGATGAACAGACAGATAGAGAAAAGGAGCGCGACAGATAGAGAGACGTCGTTGGTATTGCTTGGTAGTTACAAAAAGAAACACACACACGCGCGCGATCCGAGTACCGGCGAACAATGGATACTTTGATTGTTCGATTAATGAGAGATAGAGAAAGAGAAAAAGAGAGAGAGAGCGAAAGAAAGAAAGAGACAGAGAAGGAGAGAAAGAAAGGGAGAACGAGCGAGCGAGCGAGCGACCGAGAGAAAGAGTTAGAGAGATAGATAGAAAAGAAAAACAGGAAAAACGGGCACGATCGTTTTACGTAACAAGTGTCTAATTTTACCTGTGAACATGACATTTATTTCGAGAGAGTAATCGTATGTACAAGACTCGCGTGACCACGCGGCGAAATGTCCCTGCGCGACCGAGCGTTTAGGCTCACGGATAGGTGGACGCTCTTCCGGGAACATCCGGACGTCGGGGAACGACACACTGTCCCGACATCGCTGTGTCGTCCCTGGGTTTTGCCACATTTTCATTATCCCCCGCCCCTGGCCAATCCATACCCCCCACCCCAACCCTCGGATAAACAGAAAAGAAAATGAAGAACGGTGGAGATCGGAACGAAAATGGAGGAACGTTACAACGTTTTACGCTTTTATCGATTTCTGTTCTTTCGTCGTCTTTCTTTTTTTTCCTTTTTCTTTTTTGGTTTACTAGGCATGCACGTCACATCCAGAAATTTGTTTCGTAAACTCTTTAGACTAAAATATAGATCTCGTCAACAAGAGGCGCCGGCCGTTTCTTCTTCTTCCTTTTTTTTTTTTTTTTTTTTTCCTTTTTTTTTTTTTTTTTGTCTCCTTTTTCCTTTTTTCTTCGGTTCTCTTTTCATATTTTGTTACTCGCGGCGAAACTGTGCGCAGTTCCGCAGGAGGGAATTGACTACCTTGACAGAGGCGGCCTTCCGCCCGAGCCGCTACCGCGAAAGTGATGGCAATACGCCTTTAGAATCATTATGCGCCCGTTCGATAAACGGTAAACAAAGAGAGTTGCGTCGATAGAAGCGTCCGACGCGACGCGAGCGCGAACGCGTATTGCTCCGAACGAGAAAAAGACGTTCGGCGTTTTTCGTTCCTTTCGGTTTCCTCGTCGTCCCGTTGCCGATCGTTGCGAACCGTCCGATAAAGGCTAAGCTCGATACGGTTTACGACGCCGGCGATTTCTCTCTTCCGTCGATGCTGACGGATCCTCTTGCGTCGCCATTGTACGAAACTCTTCCAGGACCGATGCCGGACGCGAACGTTTTCCTCCCGTTCGTTGTTATATAAAAACGTGGCGGGCTCTTCTCTCGTCGGTTCGCGAATGCGACGCGGTCTTTGTAGAAAAGAAAAACGAGAGAGACACTGCGCTCGACGAAAAAACTGCTGAAAGTGTCGAAGTAGACGCCCGCTTCTCCGCTCGGGACGGGGTCGAGCGTGTGCGAGCGGATCGCGTGCGCGTGAAACGAAAATCTCGTCGATTGTACAATGCGTGAGAGAAGCGTCCGCGCGCCCGAGTTCCCCGTGACAATCTTGTGAAAGAACGATTACGAACTCGTCGACACAACCTAGAGAGTCTTCTGAATGTTCGGTCGCTGAATGGGGGCGTGTCTAAAAAGAGACTTTGTTCCAGGATGGATGTCTCCAGATTGTACAACCGTGTTCCATGGGCGTAGCGTGAGGACTGCCGCGAACAACTGGACGCGCGAAGACTTGTCCGACCCGGCGCACGAAGCGGCGACGATCAGCCGACGCGAAACACGACGTCCTCGGTGTGGTACGAAGGCCAGCATCTCTCGTCCAGGCTTCTCCTGCAGTTCTTCTTCGTCTTCTTCGAGTACGCGTTTAAGTTAAAAGGTCGCTGATATATAAAAAACGGTTTATTCGAGATCTATCAGGAGTACCGCGCGATAAGCGAACTCTCTCGTCGCGGCATGCAAACGCACGTGCAGCACGGCGGCGATCTAGCGGAGAGATATACCGCGCCGCGTTATCGAGGGAATCCCGCGAACACGGAATATGCGGGAGACTATGCGCGTGTTTGTCTCGGTTCGCGTCGATGTACTCCGTAGGATCGTGACCGAGGCGCGACGTCGGGCGTCTCGAATCGCGAGATAATTACAAACGAAACCGCTTCGCGGTTCTCGAACGAACGGTGCGACAAAGGGTCGATCGATAAGCAGGTGCCCGTTAAAGGAGCGCCACGCTGGGCACGCCCCGCGTGGGCGTGGCGGGAGGCTGAGCGCGCCCGTCCCATAGAGCCCCGAAACCCGTCGAGCAGCCACTGCGACGATTAGAAACCGATCGCCGACAGGGAACAAAGAAAACGCCGACGACGATACTTTCCTGTTCCATCGGCCGCGATCGGATCGCTACAGTCCGCGCGATGATCACGCCGGCGCGAGAATTTCAAACTAGTTTTGCTGGAAGATCGTTAAAGGTACTCGACGATGTCGCATTTGATCGATATATTCGGACAGCTGGCCACGCTGGCCCCGTAACCGCCTCTCGAGCTCTTGTGCCTCTCGGTTAACAACTTCTGAAAGATCGGCAGGATCGTCACGTCGAGCAGCTCGCCGTCCGACACGGCGCTGAACATCTTCGAGACGTTCACCGCGGACCCGCCCACCACGTCCGCGCTGGTGGCCACGGATCCGCCCACCCCGGCGCCGATACCGATCCCGATCCCTCCTCCCGTGCCGTTTCCGTCCACGCCTCCGGATCCGCCTCCGCCGCGGGGACTCGCGCTCGCGAATTTGTTATTGTGAATCGTGGCGACGTTAGGCGTGCTCTGCACGTATTCCAGCCGAGCCTGCTGCCGGAGCTTCGACTCGGTGTGCCTGCACTCTCGTATCCTCCTCGCAGACCGGTGGGGACATTCGATAACCGCGTGCCCGTCGGTTCGCAAACGAGCACACTTCTCGCGCGAACGTTCCGACACCGACCGTTGGATGATCGTCGACACGGACTCCTCGCATTTTTCTGAAAACAGACCAGACCCGAATCAGGATGGGCTCCTAAAACTTTCCACTCGCTGTCTTCTCTGGGAATTTAAAATTCCTTCAGTTCCTACATTAACTTATCGTCTCTGTGCCCACTAAACAAACTGGGGATCCTTATGCAAACTAAGATATACATTTCATACTCTAATCATTTGAACAAGCTGGAAATAATAGGTTAGCATTGTTAAATCATTTTGAATCATCCACCGTTTTAAATTGCACTTACTCATTTCTCATTTATGAATTGTGAATGATTGTCGAATGATTCACGAATTAGTAAATTTTTTAATATTTTAAAAAATATTTGGATGAAATGTTCGAGCGAATATGGCTAACTTCTTACCAGTGTCGGAATAGCTCGCGCTGACAACCGCTGGAACGCTGGGCGAGCTAGCGTTCTGCGAGTCGTATCGCTTCTTCTGTCGTCTAGGCACGGGGGGCGTTTCCGCGGAGCCGTTCAAGGTCGCGTGGGAGTGGCCACGCCCGCCCCCGTGCTTCTCGCAACGGTATCCAGTCCCGGCGACCAGCGCCCGCCTGTGTCCACACTCGCCGATCACGTACGACTTGTCGAACGAGCCTAAAGAGATCTCGGTTCGTTCGGACTTGGACACGTTCTCCGTGGAAATGTAGCTGATCGAATTTATAGGCACGCTGGTCCGCCGTGTTTGGAACAGCTCGTGATGGGAGTGGGCCATGCCGTTGTTCTTCACGGACGATCTCCTCTTCAGGGACTGGTAGGACGACGCGGCTGCCGAAGCTGGAAGAGGAAACCACCGGTCATGAGGACGACACCGATCGCGGGACGACAGTGACGGTTAAACTGCGGATTTTATGGTAGAAACGGGTAGGTGCAATTTAAACAAGGAGACAGTCTTAAAATTTAAGTGCACCAATGTATAAGGCCCCCTGTTCGTTCAGATCAATGTTCTACATTATATAAAACTTGACAGTCTAGAAACATAGAAAAGGAAGATGCGTCGCTTACTGGAATGTCGATGCTTCGGCACGAACTGCATCGGCGGAGGTAGAATCGCCTGCTCCAGGTAGTCCTGCTCGTGGAGCTCGCCGAAAGAAACATTCTTGGTCGGCGGGGGCGTGGGCAACCTGGACCTACGATCGTCCCGGTATTTGATAGGCTTCCCATGCCTAGGAATCTCAGTTTCCTCAAGAATCACCGCGTCGCCTTCCTCCACGATCTCCGGCACGAACTCCACGTTGGTTTTACCGTCTGGACGCAACTCCGGACTTCTCTCGATCAAAGGCTCGCTCTCCTTTCCTGTGCCAGAAATTCGACCTCTCCTGCGTGTCGTGTCTGAATCCTCTGTGTGTTTCAGCGCTGACGGTACCGTGGACGTAACACTGTCGACACTCTGCTTCGTCTCGCTCGGTGGAACCAGAGGAACACGTTCAGCATCGATCGCGATCGCCGGGAGCTTCGAGAAAGAGGTCTTCTTCCTGCAAAGAAGAATACAATGGTCCTTCACGAGCAAAGGTTCCGAAACGGACGCTGGAAACGCCTACGCGCGCGTCCCGCCCACTTCTACACACAGTGGGAGGGTAGAGAGACGAGCGACGGATGGAACCGCGCGTGTGACTGGTCGCTTGATAACGGATTCTTCGACTGCCCCGCCTCCGGAGCTCTGGAACGAGTGCTAGTCCGTTTATAGTCACAGAGGATGGACAAATAGTCGCGCAGGGGTCAAACGGTCGTAAACTGGTCACTGGATAATTGTATGTATAAAAGTTCCTCGTTTTTACGCATGCTCCACCCACTTTTAATCACAGAGGGATTATTTGAAAGAGTATACGCAAGCTTCGCCCATTTCTACTCCCAGTGGGAGGACCACTAGGATGGTGGTGGGCTCGAAGCTCGCGCGACAGGTTGTTCGAGAACTAGTCCCGCGAATGTCCCGCCCCTAGAGCTCTTAAGCCACGCCTTATCGGAGGATTAATGTGAAACGATACGTATGTATGAATATTATGTGTTTCGTACGCACTTTGGGGCCTGTTGCTCGAGACCGTTGGTGTTCGCATAATCAGGCTCCGGCTGGGAAATGGTGGTCGAGTTCAGACTGCACATCGACACCGAGATGTCCGTCGTCTCCGTATTGACGGACAGGCCTGCGGCGAAAGTATTGATCAGAATAGACTGTCATCGTGCAACATAGTCACCTATAGCCTAATCAGCTAGCTACCCTCTTTCTTGAGCGTCCCCTCTTGCCGCGGAACCGTCAGTCTGTCCATCGCTTCTTGCGTGTTCGTAGCGCATTGGTCTTCGAGCCGCCTCCGGAACATCTGCAACCCGGACAGTCGCGGTTACTCGGTCTTTGCTGACTGTAAACCAATGGCTGGTACGATTCAGAAGGAAAAAAGGTCAATTCACTGTGTCGACGACATAGTATTCTAAAGCACAGCGTCGATCGATACCGCATCGATACCAAATCGAAAACGACGTCGTTAGAAAAGCTCCGGCGTCTGCGTTAAAATCTTTCATTTTACGAGCGTCTACTTTACGAGATACGCGGTCAATTTAGCATGAAGAAAGTCGAGGATCGTCTGCGCGTTTTACGCATAAAAAATTAATTACACCACCATCGGGGGTGGTTTACGAGACTACGATAAAGCGGTTAAACTGTAAACCTTTCGGATCCCCTGTTAACGATTCGCGCTACTCGGAATAGAATGGGACCACCCGGTATTTATCCTGTTTCGATAAAGAAGGCTCTAAGCGGTTCGCTTACCTGCAGCTGGGAGTCTTTTTCCAAAAGTTGCTTACGAAATTTCTGATTGGCCAGGGTGGCCTCCTTCAGCCGTTCCTCCAACTCGCTCATGCTCGAGTCTCGCCTAGTCTTCGACATCGGCCTTAGGGTGGCTCTCATGCGTTTGTCTATCGCTCCCTGCGGGTTTCTTCGCAGTTCTATCAGCTGCCATAGGAAACAGGCCCTTCTTAAGCATAACAGTGTCGTCGCGTGAACGGCAACGCGCACGGAACGGGAATTCGAACGATAGTGTGTGTACCTTCGGCACAAAGACCAGGCACAGGGTCGCCGTGCTACAGAATATTATGAACACCGACAGCATTACGAACATGGCGTCCTGCTTGTCGGCTAGCACGAAGCTGATCGCTGCTCCGGTTACGCACATGATCACCACGTTGTACACGCTCATCCCCACGTATTTGCTGTCGTTCAACGCGGGGATACTGACGTGTCGCGTTTCCCACGCGAGGAAGGCGCCGAATATCTGCAACACGGGATGCTCGAAACGATTACACGACACGGGACACCGTCTAGCCTCTTAATGAACCACAGAGATCTGCCCTGTCGACGCGACCGGCTACATCGTTTCCCGCCAACTCAACGAAACGCCCTTCTATCGCGATACTTTCAACCCTCTCGGGTCAATTCAAGCGTACAAACGGGTTACCCGAAATCGAACCTACTCGCAAAACGAATTCTCCGCCTCCGATTATAAGCGCGCGACCAGTCAGTAGCAACCATTAACCCTTTGCACTCCAAGCTATTTTAATTACAGTTTTGACGGTGGTTGAAAATGGGTCGGAGAAAAGGAGGAGCTTTTCGTTCTGGACCTGCTAGAGGAGGAGGATGATCCTATTTTAAACTCTGGGATATTGGAAGCGGATCGGGTACTAGCGAGAAAGTCTCTTTCTACTGACCCTCTGTCGGTGAGCGCAGGAGGAATTGCCGCCATAACGTGATTAAGACAAATTTTCACTTTCGTGCAGGTTAGCGATGGCTTATATTTTATATTATTATATTACACAGGGTGTTTCATTTAAAACAGGACACCTAAATATCTTCACTACCTCTGAAAATAGTTTGATCGATTGGAGAAACGATTAAAAAATTACAATTTACAAAAAACGATTCTTCCATCTGATTCGTCTTTTGAAACCATTTAGATTATGTTAGCAACATTTTTCGTAATTTCAGAGGTAGTGGAGATATTTAGGTGTCCTCTTTTAGACGAAACACCCTGTATATTTTATTATTATTATTATTTATATATTATTATTATTTATATATTATATTATTATATTTTATTATATTATATATTATTTCGTTTTAGGTTATTTTATGGCAGGGTCGAGGGTTCGGTGTAACTTTTCAAAATACATCCGGTTAACGGGTGGGTCTTTGCCGAGGGCTGGCGGCTTGAAATCGTGCAGACACTCGATGGGATAAAGAAAATTAGGAATCTTTAATTATGACAGGCGACCACCCAAAGTCGTACCGCTATTTTAATGAACGAGGATAGCGTTTCTTAAAGGATGTAGCCACAGAGTGATGAAGGCCAGGGTGCCTTCTGATAAGAGGATTGCATCTCGTATAAATTAATTACCATCTAATAATAATTAATAATAGTATGGAAATGTTGAGTGTCGCCCCAGAGGCGCCGTTGGAGTGCCAAGGGTTAAACTTGCAGATCCCCGTGCGAATTCGCGTATTCATGGATTTTTCCTTTCGCGAAGTAAAGTTGCAAATGCGAGAACGGTTCGCGGAGTCTTCTCGCGTTCAGCGGGAGTAACGAGTTTCGCGAGCGCATAAATCCCCGAAGATTAATTACTGTTATTACGCACCATCAGGAGACCCTTGTACGCGTATATGCAGCACAAGTAGACGGTCATCCGGTTGCTCTGGCAGTACTCGTTTTCCGGTATTATGATAATGTCCTCGCTGGAGGGATGCGGCTGCAAGGAAAGAAACCGGGTACGGTTAATGTCGGATCCATTGTACCGCATGGGGTCGTTCGACGTTCGAGGATTTCGCGTTTACGTACGTAGGGCTCCATTTGCTTGGTCTCCCTGTAAAACGGGTCCGCGACCTGCCACGTCGTCATAATCCCCAGATCGAGAAACAACAACACGCCGACCACCATAAATAACTGGTAATCCTTTATGACCTAAACGATCAGAACGATGCAGATTCAGAGACCCCGACCGCGCTTTCGGGATATTGAGTGCGCGGTCGAACGGTGCGGGGAGACGGTTTTTGGTATGCGCGCGACTGACCTTCTTGTTGAGCTTCACGTCGGTAAAGATCGAGTGTACCCGCCATGTTTTCGAGAACATGGAACCGAAGGCCAACGAGAAACCAGCCATCAGTAGCCAAGCTCTCGCGGTGCAAATATACGGGAATGCCGTTACGCTGGACAGCTGCGAATCTAACCCAAGGAAAATTACACTGCTGTAGGTCAGCATGCATCCGACGATAATGAGGTTGTTTAAATGCGGCGATGACATTTTTATGTATCTGAAACGTTGAAGATGGTCGGTCGTGAGAAGAGCCGCTGAGAAGGATGGCTGGGCGGAACACGTCCACGCAACGGAAATGGAAAGACAACAAAACGGGATCCGGAGGACATTCTAGGCAACGTTTCTCGGCGAGACAAGCGGCCGCGATTCTGCGACGAAACGCACGCGAAAATTATGCACGGTTACACGCTGGGACGACTGCAAATTGTTCACGCGGAAAATTGTCAAATTGTTCTCAAGCCATCGGTTGATACGTTCTCTAGTGTAGTTGCATTTTTGCGATCTCGCGATTTACCTTTCATGTCAAATTAATTTTCTACGTTAACCTGTTAACCGAGGAATAAATTTTTGTTCGACTCGTTTCACAATGGGGACATTTTCCTTTTTTTAATAGTTATTGTTATAATTGTAAACTTATATAATTGATTTACTTGAATAAGAACTACATAAAATGAAATCTGTTCAAAATATTACGGCAAATTTCCATGACGAAAAATGTCGCCATGACCATTCTAGTAGTATGAAGAAATATTTCGTCATACCCAGTTAACAGGTTAATTAATATCGTAGAATTCGCTGAATTACTTAAACCGCATTTAAAGGCACGTTGTCAAGGGCGATGATTAGCAACGAAACGAAGGCAGAATCTGCGCGTGCAATTTTCCCGCGATCGTAATTTTCGCGTGCCGTTTTGTCAGTCCGCCATCGAATCGCGTTAGCTCGTGAATAGAGGACAATCCGGGGTATCGTGTCCATGAAGTCGAGAGCGAGCACCTCGGTCTCGTATAATCACCTTTGATTTCTGTATCTGATATTGATGGCAAGAAAAATGGCTGCCATGACGATACCCACGCTAGCCGCCGAGGCGAGCACGGCATAGATTGTAATATTTACGGTGGAGTGCTCGATCAAGTGAAGGGTTCGATCTTTCGGCGGCGATCTCCCTCTCCAAACCAGTGGATAGCCCCTGGTCAGGTTTAGAACGCCGGTAACAGCATCGTACTCCCCGACCTTTACCTCGTTCCCGCCTGCAACAACGCCGTGTGTACGAATACAAAACGCTCCGGGGACTGCGTCGACTCGCGTACTCACTTTGAAACTGTTTCAACAGAATGTACGCTTTCCTCTCGTTATCGTAGAACCGCACCGGCCCCTGAAACACATGCACGATCTCTTTGAACCAAGTAAAATAGTCTTTCGGTGGACAGAAACACTTTAAACAAACTCCGAGCTTCTATAGCTCCGCCCTAGGCCATAGTGGGCGGGGAAACGAGCGAGCGGTGGGGAAAGAGCGCGAGGGATTAGCCGTCCGATAGCTGGGCGGCTCGCACTGGCCCCGCCCCAGGCTGTAATGGGCGGGCAGACGAGCGAGCGGCGGGGAGACTGCCCGAGGGATTAGCTGCTCGCTAGCTAGACGATCCCGCCCACCGTTTCCACAGCCCCAAGACCGCGGACTTATCGAGCGACCACTGCAAATGCGATATTTTTATTGAATTATTGAATTCGATAAAATGTTTCTACGTCGCCCGCGTTGTTCCTTGACACGATAAAATTGAAAACGAGTTAACTGGCGGTCGCAGACGCGGACTCGTTCAAGACCCGTCAGCGCGGAAATTGGTAAAAGGGAAAGAACAGCGTGCACCGAGGCATTAACGCCCGCGCGCGCGTTCGTGATTACGGGTAAACAAAATCATTCGGAAAAGTGTTCGAATCTGCGCGCGCGGGAACGGCCGCAAATTAATACCCCGGCCTATCTGGGAAAAGCGTGATCGAAGCGCGAGAACAATTTTGCCGGACGTTTTTGAGTGGAATGCCCTGGGCGCGCGGCGCGGCGGGCGGATATCGTTCGAATCGTCGACCGAGCGTAAACTTCCATTTATTTTAATGCTCTCGAATCGGAAGGTTGCATCGATCGGTTTCTCCCCCCCCGGGTCGTATCGGTTCCGAGGACAAATTTCAAGGGAGAACGGTCCCGGATTGTTTCGAATTAAATACCGGCGCCCTTTTCCTGCTCCGCAACGTCAGGAATTAAGCCGTTTGCGGTCTCGCGAACTTTCGCTGTCTCGTCTCAGCTGCTCCCGCGGTTGATTCCACCATTTTTCAACGGCAGCCGGGGCAATTGTATTTGCGTAGCAGCGGGATCCGATCGATCCGGAATCGAGAACGAACGGACGGGTACGCGAAATATTCCTAGGCGACCGTCAGGCCCGATTAAGAATAAACAAAAGCTTTTATATTCGATCGAGCGGGGAATCAAGAGGCTCTCGACGTTTATCGTTTTCATCGGCAAGTTGAAAAATATGAAAAACGTCGAAGGCAAAGGAATGTTTAACGTACAACGGGAATAAAAATTGACTGGTGGCCCGTTTCCCCAAGGGGACTTCTGCCAGGACCCTTTTGACCGAGAGCGTTTTCGTTCTGTCGGCTCCCATAATCCTTATCGTTATTGTCGTAGCAGATAGGTTCGATCACGAAATAAAATAGACCGTGCAGAAAACGCGGAGCCATCCCGTTTCCTTTTACAACCTCCGCCACCTGGCGATACCGACTCGGTGTCGTCGCAGCACCGCAAAGAGTTAAGGCTTCTTCGGCAGGGATAGGGGTAAAGGGTTTAGGGTTGGTCTAAGCCGTAGTCCCGCTCACCGTGACTCCCTCGAAGCTGGTGTTCCTTAAGGCTTCGAGGAACAGCTTCTCCCAGAGAGAGTCCCTGTATCTGAAATCCGATATGGTCTGATTGCGACGATAGTGTCTTATCCTGAGAGCCACGTGTTGTATAGCCAGAGCGACCGCCCATATACCGTCGTACGTGTATCCGTGGAACCTCGAGTACTCCGTGCCCCGTCTCGAGTCGTACTCGACCCGATATTGATCCGGCGTCTGGAAAACATTCGAACCGGAAGCGTAAAGAATTTTCCGAACGACTGGCCGGCCTAGGCGTCCAGAAACAATCGCCGGGAGCCGGGGAGCTGGTCCAGGGACGGCGGACAAAAATATCGGCGACTCCGTTGTCCGAAAATGTCCCAATCCTCGGAAAGCCTCCGTTCCGAGGCACGTCATTCGAACGCGTCTTTGTCATTCGAAGATCAATGCGTGTGTGACCGATAAAGGAAACTAGGTTCTGGGGAACCTGGGGAAAAGCTGTCCTCCCTCTGTGCGTCGATAAACCCTACTTTTTCCCATCCGTTTCGCTGGCAAACCCGAATAAACGTCGATACAGAGTTTGATACGCGTAAAGGGAAATTAGTGTAGAATATTGCTGCGGTCTGTGATTGATTTTTCGATCCGTCAGGCTTTGGCCGTTTGCACGTGGTGTGCCGACTAATTTTAATGATTTATGATTTATTAATGAACTACCTTCTCGAAGGACCACCTTCCCTGTGTAGGAAGGATTATATATAATAATGTTCACGAGGATAGAAGTACTGACTGAGGCTATCGTGATGTACAAAGTACGATGTATAACACGAACAGTGACAAGATGCTAATTCTATGATTTTTCTATGTGTCTAACTGCCCCTGGACAGCCGCGAGTTCGCCTTGATAAACCAACGAAATCTACGAATATGTACTGGGGGGCTGTACAAGCGAAGACAATCGGGGATAGATAGTGGGGATGCTTGGGGCACTTCCAGGGGTGACAAAATTTGCCGAACCAGGAAGTGCACCCACATCTGCAAACAATTTAGGCCAAGTGGTGAAAAAACCTGATCGTCTCAAAAAGCGTAGTTAAAGTGGTCACTTGTACAGCCTTCGACGTTTTAGGGCCTAAGGGTTGCTCGAGTCGAAGAAGAGCCCCTGTACCTTGGGTCGGTCGGCAATGGTTGCCAGATGTGGCGGTGACAGGCCTACACCGTAAGAATCTAAAGTCAAAGAACCAAGGCCCAGGGTAACAATAATAAAGTTAATTTAGTTAATAATAAAATATAATGATAAGGGTATAAAGTAAGTAACCTCCTGTCATAAAAATTCGCCCAGCGCTTATCCTTCGAAATATTGAAACAGCTTTCGGGGAAAAGGGTTAATTTAGAATTGATAAAGCGTTACTCTGGTTTCCCTTCGAAACACGCAGAAATCTTTCGCAGAAACGCGTCGAAATGATTTTTGCAGAGGGCAATAAATTTGTTTATGCAATTGCAGGTTTTAAGCGACCAGCTCAGCCCCCGACGATGATCTTACGAGAAAGAGGATCGTCTTACGATGCCGGCCACGGTGTAAGTGTCGCGACCCCGCTCCTCCGAGGTCAACGGCAGCAGGTCCGTCAAAATGGCGCCGTGCAGGGCCTCCGAGAGCTCCGAGGGCGCGCAATCCCCGTCGGAACGTAACCACCATTCCTCCGCGTACGTACCCATGATTACCCATTGATACTTTCTGCCGAACATGCCGAATCTGGAAACGAGAATCGTGCTACGGTTCCGATCGGTATCGGCGCGTCGTTCCGCCTCCTTATGGCAGTTTTATTCTGTCCCGCTGCCACTATCTACGCTCGGAATGTCTACGTTACTGCCAGCCGTAAGCGTTTACGACCTTACAATCGGATCGCCACCATTGTTTTAACATGTTGACGGTAGCTTATTTTTAAGGGTAATCGAAGGAGCGCTGCCTGCTGACGCTCTCGCGATATTCCGTTATTTTATTTTACGAGAGCAACAGGCTTGCGTATATGGCAGCTTAGAGCGTAGTTTCGCTGACATTAAATCTACCAAGCTTTGCAATTTGTAGGGAGAGATCGAGAAACAGTAATGGAAGTCCTGATTAGAATGTTGGAAATTTTTTAGCACGGCGGGCAGCCCGATATTTTCCTAAATTTTTAAACAAATTTTCTTTATTCTATTTTATGAGAGCGACTGATTAGCGTATATGGCATTTTAGAGCGTAGTTTCTTTGACTATAAACTTGCCAAGCTTTAAAATAGGCAGGCAGAGATCAAGAAAAAATAATTAAACTTGTGATTAGGAAGTAGAAAATCTTTTAGCACGGCAGGAATTTTCTTTCAAATCAATGAGATAATATCTCGAAGGATCCGTCTGTGGAGCGGAGAGGAGAAGGGTGTGTTCTGGTAAGAGGACTGCGATTAAGGGATGCGTAGATTAGCCGAGGATCATCGGGGGATAAAGATCTCATTAGCTTGCATCAGCCAGCGGGAAACTCGCAGGAGTTTCGAACACATTCCCTCAATTCAGTGTCTGACATAAACCGAAGCAACGTGTCGTAATATCTTGCGCACCTGTACGCCTCGCAGAATATTCGCCTGGCCCAGTCCTCGTTAAAATTGCCTAGAATGATCCTAACGTCCTTCTCCTTGAGCTTCTCGAGCGCGCTGCTCACCTCCGTCGCGAAGCTTTGCGTCTCCACAACCTCCATCTTGCTGGCGTCTAGATCGGCGACCAATCGATTGTGCGCCTGCAAGCAAGCAAGCAGACTGTCTTCACCGGGCCCTCGAAGTTATCGCGGCTAATGACAGAGACGAAACTTCACTGTTACGATCAATTTAAACTAATGGATGACCGAGTCCGCAAAGCGTCATCGTCGTGACGATGCCTCTTGCTCCTCGCGAAACCTATCGTACGTCTCTGCAATCTTTAACATGTTAAGCGCCAGGCCGAATTTCTGTGCCGTTCCGTTCAAGCCACAGTTAGCCGTCAGGCGGGCCTTGCCGGGCCGCTCACCGATAGACGAATCAGAGTATAAACAGTCGAGTAACGTAATGCGCTTAACATGTTAAGCAGAGCTCTCAAAATCTAGGCTAGCATATCAGGGGACTTCAGGAAGCTACCTTCCATCAACCCCATTTTTTCCATTTTCATCATTGAACGCCCCGAAACTTCAAAGTCGTGCCACGGCTGCAATTCGATTCTGATCGAGCTGAAATTTGGCATACACTCTGCCTACCCATCTAGAAACG
>CM052082.1:19317790-19330953 GCA_028453745.1 Agapostemon virescens
GATTTATTTTGTGCATTTATAAAAAGAATAAGTAAATGCATTTGAAAATAGTTGCAGGATCAACTTCCTGCGTTGCGACTTAATTCGCGATCGCAGTAATTCGAAATTCTTTGACGTTTATAAGTTTGTGCACTTACGAGAAGAATAGGTAGGTGCATTTCAAAATAGTTGAAGGGTTAACTCCCTGCGTTGTAATTTATTTTGCGATCGTAATTATTAGGAATTCTTTGACGTTTATAATTGCATCAACTTATAAGAAGAACAAAATTGTGCATTTGAAAATAGCTAAAGGATCAACTCCCTCCGCTGCGAATTATTTTGCTGTCGCAATGATTAAGAATTTTTGACGTTTATAATTTTTTGCACCTACAAGAAGAATAAGTAGCTGCACTTGAAAATTTAATCTTGTGATCACAATGATTAAAAAATCCTTTAACGTATACAATCTTACGCATTTATAAAAAGAACGAATACCTTTCAAACTATCCAAAAAATGAACTCCTTGTGGTTACAACTTGCCGTTGCTGACTCGTCAACGAAAACGATAAACGCGTGAACACAGTAAAAACATACAATCAAATCAACAATTTTTAATACACATGAAAATCCGTATCCATAAGGATTTTCCATAATCCTTATCCTTAACCATGCTATTTAAAAACTTTAAAAAACCCAATTACAAAAGCTACTTCCTGCAAACACGTTAAATCGTCCAATCGAATCAACAGCACACGCATATAACGGTCGCAACAAATTGAATTCACCCGGTCACCATTTCGAACTCGTTAAAACTGCCAAAGAAAAAGCGTCCATCTCCCCTCGCCCTCTCAGACAATTTTTACTTCCCCTTACGACTCGCGTAAAGTCGAAAGCACCAGACTCAGAACATTCCTAATCACTGTTTCAGATTCAGTCCGAAGATAGCGGGTCGTTGAACGAGGATCGACGGCGGATGTTGTCGCGCGATGAGAATCGGAGTTGGTGGAAGTCGCGATCGGCAGCGCTGAACAGCCAGAGGACCGGAAGGAACGTTCACCGTCACGTTTCCTCCCACTGTTCCCCTAATTTGCGAGTCCGTCGAATGCGGCCGACGCGGCCTGCATCATCCCCTTCAGCCGGCATCGAAAGCATCCCTCGGTCGGATCGGCTCTTTCCGGGTCGTTCGACGCTTGAATCTTTTCACTCGTAATCAATCGAATTAACTATAAAAGAAGATGGGTCGTCGAAGCGGGCCAGACCGCCGGAGAATGCTCGCGTCCTAGTCGGCGAGAGCGGACAAAGTCAATTAAAACCTTGGACGCCGTTTCGACGCCCGCGATGAGATAGTACGAAGAACCTCTGTGGGCGAGATTAGGGCCGCGATCAGGGGCGAGATTAGCGCGCGCGATTGTCGACAGTGAGCCGATAGCGAACCGCGCCCGTTCGGAGTTCCTGAAAGTCCTCAAAACGGCGTCGAAGAGAAGGTCAGAGGTCGCCATGCTGTCGAAAAATGATCCTCGGAGGCTCGAGAGGAGACGCCGCAGGTTTTGCCTGTTGTTCGCCTGGCGTCACCTGTGCGGCGTCCTGCTCCTCGTCGATGCAATCGCTACCTGCGCCGCGCAGAAGCCTATCAACCTGGGCGGAGTGAAGAGACGAGACGTCTACATCGCCGGTTTCTTCCCGTACGGCAGCCACGTGCCCGAAAGCCACATCGGACGCGGCGTCATGCCGTCGGTGAAGCTCGCCGTCGACCACATCAACGAGCACCGCTCCGTGCTCAAGAATTACAGGCTGCACATGTGGTGGAACGACACCGAGGTCAGTGGATTAAATCTTAACCCTTGGTTTTTAATTCGGCTTTCATTATGGCAAGCCGACCGCCGCCGTCCCCTGTCGCCGGCAATCCCTGAACAGCGGGCGGTTCCCGTTCTAACGCGCGAGGTTCCACCTTGTCACTCCGAGAATATTACGGAGTAATTTTTAAGCGACTCTAAATAGAGTTTATTAATAGCACCGTGACGGAGAAAGGGGTTGAAGTACGTTTTCATGAGATTTTTATTAGGTAAATCGGAAAGTTCCGTCCATCTTTTTACAAAAAGTAAAGCTTTATTCATGAAAGAAAATGAAAAAGTACGTTAATCAAAATATTGTCCATCGTTAGCGATGACTTTTTCCCATCTTTCGGGCAGCAAGCGAATTCCGCGTCGAAAGAATGATCTTACATTAGTTCGAGATGAGAACACTTACATTAATCAAACATGAAATACGTTTTTATATTAGCTCCTACGCATTAGAATTAATGTAAACGACTTTAATTTTACACAATAATCCGCAGTCTACTTGAATCTATTCCAAAGAATTGATTTTAAGTTGAACAGCAATTAAAAATCTATTTCTAACTCATGCATAAGAAAAAGAAAAATTCCATTTATCGTACGTTTACGTGTTCTCCAATAGTGTCAGTGTGCGCAGACACATACCGTGATTCTATTTGCAAGAAATGCGTAAAGAAAGAACGAATAACATTTCGTAGATCGTCGCCTTGTTTTCGAGAGAATCGAGTTTGAAAATTCAGTGGCTCCGCTTACCGTTGCATGGGTACAGTCGGGTCTGATCATAACCGTCCGATACTACTCGCGGTGTACTCTGGAGAATCGAACGAATTTTTCAAACTCGTTTCCCCAAAGAAAAACAAAAAAAAACGAATCATCGACCGAGAAAATGTTATTCGTTCGTGAATGCGTTATTTGCAAACGCGTCCGCGAAATTGCCGGCATCGATACCGGGCGAGTGCATTTCGCTTAATGCGATCCCGCGTACTACTGATCTCCGATACGAAAGATTTCAATAATAACCGGCGATCTCTTGAAAATTTGCATTTCCCGGGGTAAACTCGATAACGATATTTCGGCCGGATTTTTACCGGCGATAAGCGCCGCTGTAATTAAATCATGCGCCCCGTAATTAATTCGGAATCGCGTTTACAAACTGCGCGGAGCGGTGGCTTCCGGTACGTATCGAATGACGTTCAACGAGGTTTATCGAACGGACTCTCGTTTCTCGACTACGTCGAACGGCAATTAAATTTCGGGCGAATAGGAAGGAGAATGATCGAACAACCTGCAGGAACATCGCGTCGCATTATATCGGCGGCGAGCGAATATTATTTTTCGAATTCGTTCTCGGGACGCCGGTATTTTCGCGAGCGATGCGTGCCGTTGCATCGGTGCAGCCACCGGGCCTCCGGAGTGCATCCGATAACGAACACGCCGATTATACGGGGAACGTCCGAGGCGCAGCGCGTTACGAGTCTAATGAATATGCAGAGGAAAAATAGATGAAACGAGTAAGTTTGCCTCGGCGCGGTTAACTCGGACGTTATGAATCGAATGGGCCCCGGCGCAGGGCGTTTCGATGAGTCGGCCTCGCGCGCGGAATTATTTGCGGTAATGCGGCGAACAGGACGCCAGAAACTCGAGGATACTCTTTTCGAGTAGGGTAACGAGCAACGAGACAGTCCGTTCCTCGATTAAACGGCCCCTGATGAAAACGGGAAACGCGGACGTGAAAAACCGGCCGCGTCTTCCTACACGCTCCGCTCCACGCGAATATTTTCCACGAGTGCAGTTTCGCATTTTGTTCGAATTTAATTACCTTGCCGGCCCTTCCTCGCACACGAACGATTCTTAAATGATTTCGTGATTCCTCGAAAATCTTGTTGGTTTTACTGGCGTATATAATATTTGTTTTTATATTAAATTTATATTAGCTTAGTTGACTTTTCGACATTTATTTCGTAATTCGTTTAGACAAATGTTTACACAGCAGGTGTATCTGTAAATATTTGTAAATACTTTTTGGCTGACTTGGAAGTGCGGTAAAATTGAAGGATTGATGTAGAGGTCGTATGAAGGTCAACTAAATTTAATTTAATTTTTTAATGAAGAACGTGCCTTCATAAGTGGTATTTAATGAAGAATGACACTCAAGGCCATTCAAGATCTCTTATCAATTCCCCAAAGTAAACGATGTTCATTGCAATTGGCTTTTAACAACCTTCAATGATTTTCAGCGTCGTAGGACACTGCACGTGGTCTCACTCTATTAGATAGTACATAGAAAAGTACATCATTCTAATTCAGAAGACATAGTTGACCTTTATTCGTCTTCTACACGATCATTGACAGGAAGAAGCTGTCAATATGGAGTCTTGAATAACCTTGAGTGTCCTAGGTCATTTTACATTCATAATTCCACAATAATAGCTTGTTCTTGTAGGTGAGCGTATAGAGGACAAATGAAGGTCAGCTGCCTTCTTTTTAATTACAATGATATATTTTTCTTTGTGCCCTCTAATACAACTTTTTATCATTCTAATTCAAAAAACACAGTTGAGTTTCATTCGTCCTCTGCGCGACCACAAACAAGAAGAAACTATGAATATGTACTCTTGAATAACCTTGAGTGTCCTAGATCATTGTACATTCACAATTCCATAATAATACCTCATGTTTGTAAGTGGACGTATAGAGGACGAATGAAGGTCAGCTGCATTTTTTGAATTAAAATGATAAAACGTTTTATTAGATGACATACAGCGAAGTATATCAATGCAATTAAGAAGGAGGCAGCGGAAAAAGTTGTCTTCATGTTTACATACGTAGAATTATAGTCAAAGGTGAACTATAATTTCTTTATTGATAGCTTGTTTTCGTAGGTGGCGCGTAGATGACGAACGAAGGACAATTACGTTTTTTTAATTAAAATGATAAAACGTTTTATTAGATGACGTACAGCAAAGTATATCAATGCAATTGAGAAGGAGGCAGCTGGCCTTCATTCGTCCTCTACGCGCCACCTACGAAAACAAACTATCAATACAAAATTATAGTTCACCTTTGACTATAACTCTAAATATATAAACATAAAGAAAACTATTTCCATACCCTTTTATAATTGTACTATATAAGACACGTGTTATAACATTTTGCTTTCCACTGTAAGCACTGTGCTTACCATGTCCTGTCATCCAATATGGCGTCCGACAGCCTAACAGCGACGCGAGTATACTACCGGTCGAAGGTACGCGTACATCGGCGTAATATCGGTATCGAATTAATTTTGGCACGAAGCCCCAGGTATCCTGGAATAATCCTTTGTTAATACGGTCAAAGTAACCGGCCGTAAAAAGTATTTTAAACGCGCCCGAGCTGCGACGCGTATGGAAAGCGTTTTTGCGAGCAAGTCCCTCGAACATTCTTTGTCCCGTCGAATTTTCCCGCGCGTGTTTATTCTGGCCGAAAGCGGAAGGGAATATTTCGGAAAATTAGACTGCGGAGCCGACGGGATTCGCTGGAAAGTTTGCTGGAAATTGAGTAACGAATTCGGTAGAATACTTCACGCGGTCTCTTTCTCTTTCTTTCTCTCTCGGATTTTAACAAAATCTCCGCCGGCTGGCCGGAAGTTTTCGGGGCAGTCAGGGCCGAAACATAGTTTCGAGAGCGACGGAACTTCGGACCAAGTCACCACTGTTCTTTTCGCGGGTGAAAGATTGCGTTAAAATTTAGCGAAACCGCTTCTTCCAGCCGTGTAATTCGGGGCTGTAGAGTCCGAGGTCAAACGAACCTGAAGAAGCTCGTTGCCGAGGTTTCGGAGACGTTCACAGATTTAACGTTAAACCTACCGAGCCCTGTAGCGGTTAACACGTTAACGGTGATTACTTTAGAATTGTTTTAAATTCATTGTTTCTTAACGCTTTACCGACCGGCCAGGTATTTCAGAACTTTTCTAGATCCATTGTTCATGATTGAAAACATTTCAGTGGATCTCTCAACGCTGACTGAAATTTTTATTGTAAATCAATGCGACATCCTGAATAACATTATTTAATAATTTGGTTACAAATTACAATGTAAAAGCAGTTTGTAAGGCTTAATTTAATTTTTCGTGCTCTACACCATCGTCCAAGAAACGTGAACGTTATTAATTTGCCTTCCATCTAAATAATATTCTATTTAGATTCTCTTAATGTACATCCATTGGAAGACCTTCTTCCTCTTCTAACAATAGATAAATTCGAATCACTGCACGAATAGATTTATTGCAATCTATCAAACGACCAGTTATACATATTTTAATTAACATCTATCGAAGCTAGATCTTCTTTATTCAATCTTATATTGTACTAAAAGGCGTAAAAAATTAAACTAAATTAAATCCTGCGATTTTTACACGGAGAATTCCGAAAATGTTCGACCTCCTTGCAAGGAACTATTCCTGAAGTAATTCTAAAAAACTTTACCCTTTGCAAATTCGCGATTCGACGATTTGTTTTTGAGTTATCAGCAAAAATCGCCGGAAGAATTGAAAGGGGGCGTTGCCATTATCCATGACGCGCTGTGATGGGTCAACGGCAACGCCCCGCTCGGCGAGATCCACCTCCGCGCTCTGATTGGCCGGTGTTTTCTGCGAATAACTCGAAAACGAAGAGGCGTACGACATTCTCGCAAAGGAGAAAGTTTCTTAGAACAGGAATGCTCTCTTTGAAAGGACACAAAAATTTTGCAATGTTCAGCGTTAAAAGTCGATCGCCAAATGCGGTGAAAAAGTTCCGTCTATGATGTACGCCCTGCACTCGAAGCGTTACAGAAGATAAGAAAGAAGATTTCTAGCGTCATTGTCGGTTCTATGCGCGATGGCGTCGATCGATCGTCTTTTTGCAAACATAAAAGCGAACGCATTCGCGAGCGCCTGGAGGCGCGGACCCAGGACCGTACACGCCTACCTGGTCCCCTACGGTCATCTAATAATTCCGCTTGAAGTTACAATGCAGAAATTGAATTTCAAACTTCAATTCGTTGCTGCGTTATCATTGAGAATCCTATTAAAACGAGCCTCTAATAGTGAAAGCGTTAACACTGTGTTACTTGATAAGGGAACGCTATTTTGTACAAAAGCGCGGATTCCGTTTTAACATCCGTTACAACATTTTCTATTCCCTCTTCGCGAGGTCGTCGGAGCATCGATAGGAGATTTTTTTTGGCAGACTGTCATCGAATTCCGTGATTCGTGCCACTGCCGGGCCAGCTGCGATTTTCTCTGATATTTCGCTGCGATCCCGGCCAATCAATTCTTTAAATTTCACCGGGCCGATCGATATATCGGGAACCGTCTCCCGTACGGGCTAAACGTCACATTTGGCTTTTTAGGGATATGGGTTAGTAGGTCTCGAAGAAAATGTGCCTCATAAAATAGTACTAAAATCGCCCGGCCAAGAAGAGGAATACCGCCGTTTCCGTGCACTCTCTTGCCAGGACTCGCGCGAGAGGACACCCGGGAAATATTTCTGTGGAATTCATGAGAAAAAAAAAATGAATCTGCGTTTAGCACGGTCTACTTTTATCTAACAATTTTCTCCCATACATGCGTAATTCCATAAATCAATAGTTTTCGTGGATAGGAATAGAAAATATTGCGAGGAAAAAGAATCGAATATGTGGAACGCACCCGGTTAGTTAAATCCCATTGTGAGACAAAGTGCGATTCCTAGTCGTGAGCCTGGATAAGTGGAATAATGCAATAATGCTGCAGAATGGAAGGAAAGAAAAACCAAATAATAGTATCATTTGCAATGGCGAGATTAGGTTAGCTAAATTGTAGACTGGGCATTTTTAGGGCAAAATAGAAATGATCTGCATTGACTGTTGAAAAGTGGAGTTAAATTTAATTCTTAAAAATTTAAATTAGAAATTTAATTCTTCGTTCGATAGCTTTAATAATTGCAAAATAGTGCAGCAATAATTTTCCTTCCCTTTGGCTTCTTCGCAATGCGACTTTCTATACATCCATTTTTTGCAATAAATGCTTACTATATTTTTATGGTTAGGGATGAAAGAAATAGGGAGGAAGAGGAATTGAATACGTACAGCAGTTCGTGGGGGTCAACTTGGTCAAGTAGAGATTATTATAACATTATTGTAAATTGTAAACTGTGAATTTTTATGCAAAATTGAAACTTTCAGCATTGACTGGTGAAAAGAGGAGTTAAATTTAATTCCTAAAAATTTAAATTGAAAATTTATTTCTTCGTTCGATAGCTTCGATAAATGCAAAATAGTGCAGCAACATTCTTCCTTTTGTTTGTCTTCTTCGCTACGCGTTTTCCATACATGCATTTTGTGCCATAAATGTGTATGATATTTTTATGGTTAGGAATTAAATAAATGGGGAGGAAGAGGAATTGAATACGTACAGCAGTTCGTGGGGGTCAACTTGGTCAAGTAGAGATTATTATAACATTATTGTAAATTGTAAACTGTGAATTTTTATGCAAAATTGAAACTTTCAGCATTGACGTCTGAAAAGCGGAGTTAAATTTAATTCCTAAAAATTTTAATTGAAAATTTAATTCTTCGTTCGATAGCTTTGATAATTGCAAAATAGTGCAGCAATAATCTTTCTTTGCTTTGGCTTCTTCGCTACGCGTTTTCCATACATCCATTTTTTTGTCATAAATTCATATATTTCCTTGGTTAGGGATGACAGAAATAGGGAGGAAGAGGAATTGAATATGTACAGCAAAATTCGTGGGGATGAGCTTGGTCAAGTAGAGATTATTATGACATTGTTATAAATTATAAACTGCGATTCTTTGTGCAAAATAGAAACGTTCTGCATTGACTGGTGAAAAGAGGAGTTAAATTTAATTCCTAAAAATTTAAATTGAAAATTTATTTCTACGTTCGATAGCTTTAATAATTGCAAAATAGTGCAGCAATAATCTTCCTTTTCTTTGGCTTCGCTACGCGTTTTCCATACATCCATTTTTGCCATAAATGCGTACGATATTTTCATGCTTAGGAATGAAAGAAATGGGGAGAAAAAGCAACCGAATATGTACAGCAATTCGTATGGGTGAACGTGATCAAGTAGAGATTATTATGACATTATTGTAAATTGTAAACTGTGAATTTTTGTGCAAAATATAAATGTTCTGCATTCACTGCTGCAAAGAGGAGTTAAATTTAATTCCTGAAAATTTAAATTAACAATTTAATTCTTCGTTCGATAGCTTTGATAATATAATATTTTCATGGTTAGGTATGAAAGAAATGTGGAGAAAAAGCAACCGAATATGTACAGCAATTCCTAGCCGTGGGCTCGGTCGAGCAGAGATTGTTATTACATTATTACAGCGATTGCACGATTTACTACGCCATCGATCCGGAATCAGTCATGTACAGTTTGAACGTTGAAGCAACGAACGAAAAAAGGAGCAAAACCTAAAAATAGTAAAGCGTGCAGCAGCTAGATTAAAAAGGCGACTAAAAAAGCGAATTTTCATGCAAAACGAAAACGTTCTGCATATTACATTATTATAGCTAGCGCAACGATCGGCGCGCCATTGATTCGGAGTCAGCCCTCTGTCGTTCGGTCAATGATGCTGGAAAATAAAAGCAGAGGAAAATGAAAAGATAGTATCGTTCGCAAAAGCGAGATTAGATGAGGTAATTAGTGGACTGCGAATTTTTATGCAAATTGAAAACGTTCTGCATATTGCATTATTATAGCTAGTGCAGGATCGGTGCGCCATTGATTCCGAGTCAGCCCTCTGTAGTTCGGTCAATGATGCTGCAAAATAAAAGCGAAAGAAAACCAAACGATAGTATCCCTTGCAACAGCACGAGATTAGATAAGGTAATCAGTGGCCTGCGAATTTTTATAAAATTGAAAACTCGTCTGCATCGATTATGGCAAACAAGAATCACCTAAAAGAGGTTCGAGATTATTATGACGTTATTGTAAATTGTAAACCGTGAATATTTTATGCAAAATAGAAATGTACTGCATTGACTGTTGAAAAGAGGAGTTAATTTAATTCCTGGATATTTAAATTAACAATTTAATTGTTCCTTCAACAGCTTCGATATATGCAAAATAGTGCAGCAATATTCGTTCTTTCCTTTGGCTTCTTTGCTACGCGTTTTCCATGCATTAATTTTTTTGTCATATATGCGTACGATATTTTCATGGTTAGTAATGAAAGAAATGGGCAGGAAGAGGAATTGAATATGTCCAGCAATTCCTAGCCGTGGGCTTCGTCAAGTGGAGATTGTTATGACATTGTTATAAATTGTAAACTGCGAATTTTTGTGCAAAATGGAAACGTTCTGCATTGACTGCTGCAAAGAGGAGTTAAATTTAATTCCTGAAAATTTAATTGTTCTTTCAACAGCTTCGATAAATGCAAAATAGTGCAGCAATATTTTTTCTTTCCTTTAGCATGTCTGTTTACACAATTTTTCATACATCCACTTTTGCAATAAACAGAAATAAACGTATAAATAAAATAAAGGAATAGGGGGAAGCATGGAATACGTAGAACGCATCGGTTAATTAATTTCAATCGCAAAACCAATTGTAAATTCCAGAGCTCCGACAACTACATATTATTATAACAATATTATTATTAATACTTGCTCGACTTCGGTGCAACAACTGGGGGTCGCAGCTCACGGTTTGCCACGCTATCGACTCGGAATCAGCCCTTTATAGTTCGCCGGTGTACCAATACCATCGAAAGGTTATAATACTTCGCGGCCATAAAAATACCACCGTAAAAACTGCAGGCAACGATGCCGGCTATTCGCCGCCACGGATTCCTGTCGTAACGGGGCCAGTTCATTGAATTATCTCGCCTTGAAACCGAAAATGAGTCTGCCGGAAATCGGACGGACAGCCGAAGAACTGCTAATGTTTAAATGCTTTGCTGAAACGCGAAACGCTCCTGCGACAGAGGATGCCGTTCACGTTTCCAGGCTCTTTTGCGTCCGCCGGCAACGGCAGATTTATAAATTCGTGTTTTGGGGAAAAACGAAACGAAAACGCGCGCGGAAAGAGCTCATTTCAGATAAATACCGAGGACTCGCGTTTTATTCGCTAAAAGCCGGTCGCATTTGTTTCAATTACGCGCGAAGTGTTGCGTTTCGCGTTTAAAGCAAAGAGAGACGGGGGGAAAGAGATAGATAGATAGACAGAGGGGGGAGAGAGACAGAGAAAGGTTGATGCGTTTGACAAAAGAGGGCCCCGCAGGCGAAACAGAGGCAGAGATAAACAGGTGTTTGTCATGGGACAATTTTTCTAGTTGATTGTTGTTCGGGGTAAGGGACGGGGCGTCGCGCGCGGCCGTTTCGCCCGTGAAAGTGCAAAAGTATGTTGGGGGTAGGTATAAAAATTATTCACGGCCCCGTGAGCCGGAGCAGTGGAGCTACGGATGTAAAAGTGCTGGCAGAGCTCGGTCCGCAAGAAGCAAGAATGATGCGAGAGGGATCGCGCGACGGAACGACGCGATTCCGATAAACGTCGAGCGTTGAACGACTCCAACCGTTTTCCCGGCGAACGGCCTCCACGCTTCCACCGGTTGCTCTCGTTTTCGCACGTACGCGGCGATAATTTTCGTGCCGTCTCGGATGGGAAAAAACAAAGAAAGAGAGGAGAAAAAAAAAAGAAAAGAAGAACTGTCGGGACTGTCCGCTAACGATATTAATCGATCGAAAAGAGAGCACTTAACGCGCCTCCGTTTTCCTCCTCTCGTGAAAGTTGACCGCCTCGTTTAGCCGTTTAGCCCGTCGCTTACCACCTTTTTTTATCCCCTCTCCCTCCGACGAGTCAGAGATAATTTGTTGATCGAGCCGCTTTCGAAATGAATTTATGTCCACGGTGTGCCCAGAACTCTCGCCTAAACGCGAACCGCGCCGAACAGCACTGCAAACGAACGTAAACGCGTTATTCCATGCAACGTCGACCGGAAGTCGTGCGGACCAGGTGTGCGATACGGTGAGGTTAAAAGTAGGGTGATAATTATGAATGTGGAGGAATAATTCGTCTGGCAATCGTTTTCAGTGCGCTCGCTGGTTGAATTCAACGTTAAGTAGTTTAATTCGAATGATAATCGTTATTTTCGTTTGTCTCGGAAAGAAGGAAGAAATATATTGAATTTTTATTATTGTTAAATAGAAACATGTTAGTATATGAATTGTTTTGTAAGCTTTATTTTTGGGTTAACGTGGACTCCAGGATTTTTGAAAGTACAAGTGTAGAGACGTTCGTCGACGTGTCTGACCATTGTCGGTCGATTCTACTTCCTGGAAATATTAAGCCTTGGTATTCCAAACAATTTTAATTCGATCTTCGAGAGACTTTTTGATGTGGAATAGTTCCATTGTGAATGGTTCGTTTCCTCTCGTGCATATAAAGTTGGTTACTATTATTTATTATATATATTAATATTATATTTATACTATGTAATATTATTTTGTTACTATTGCAACTTTTACAAATTTCTTAAATGCAAACGTAGTGATGTAGAAGTTGTTTTAAATAATAGTATGGTAAGGTTTAGTGTCTCCTCAGAGGCGCCATTGGAGTGCTAAGGGATAACCCTATAATTGGTATTCCAATGGTTCTTCTGGAGCGACATTGAAAATTTACGTACTATTACTCTAAACAACTATATTGCATTACTATGTTCGCGTTTAAGAAATCGATAAAAATTAAAGTGTTACACGTACGAATAATAGTAATAAATTTTCTATGCACAAAAATTATTCTACCAACTATTCTTGGTAAAAATAATGTCTCGATTTTGGAATTAAAATTGCTTGGAGTGCAAAGGGTTCAAGCGTCTACTCTAATCATTTCAATTGGAAAGTATGACAATTTTAAATTCAATTAATCTTGCTACTATTTTAAATGTTCACTAATCAATTCTATAAACAACATTGACAATAATTTGTCCTACAGATGAAGTTAAGGACTAGGTTAAGGACCAGTATTAGAATGACAAAATTGCATTCACCACTTCCTGTTCAAGTGCATTTAAAGATTTTCAAAAGTACATGCGAAAGCCAGTCGAGGCGTCTGGTCATAATCGGTCGATTCTACTTCTTGCCAATGCTACAGCATACACGGCGAATATTAAAACGAGAAGAGAGAGGAATAAAATAGTCATAGCGGTAGAAATATAGAAATAAAATAGACAAGGCTTCTTTCTCTAATAATTTAATTAGATAGGAAAGAATTATAATTAAAAATTCATTTAACCTTGCCACTATTTTAAATTTTCACTATTCAATTCTCTACACAGCAGCATTTTCCAAAATGCTGGAAAGTGCTACGAAAGAGAT
>CM052082.1:19381876-19392076 GCA_028453745.1 Agapostemon virescens
TGCTAATTAGTTTGTTCTTTCAGGATGAGCTGGGACAAGTGTTGCTCGACGTCTGCGAGTCGGTGCCCCACGGGATCCTCTGTTTCTTCTCGTCGTACAACGTGATGAACACGCAGTTGAACAGGTGGAGGCAGACCTCGATGTGGAACAAGATCAGCGACGTGAAGCAGGTGTTTCTGGAACCCCGTTATGGAGGCGACTTGAAAGACATCATGAACGACTACCGAGCTGTGATAAAGGCCACGTCTGATGAACCAACCGAAGGAATCAACGGCGCCCTGTTCCTGGCGGTTTTCAGGGGAAAGGTCGCCGAAGGCATCGACTTTCGAGACGATGAAGCCCGCTGTGTGGTAACGGTAAGTAACCGTGGAAATTCAAATGGTTTCGGGGAGAGGGATTAAGCATTCCTTTTGCAGGTCGGTATACCCTATGCGGTAAGAAAGGATCCGGTAATTGATATGAAATTTAAATATAACGATATGAATTCCGAGAGAGGCTTGTTAAGAGGCTCGGACTGGTACTCGATCCAAGCGTTCCGAGCTTTGAACCAGGCCCTTGGTCGTTGTTTGAGACACGTGAAGGATTGGGGAGCGGTGCTATTAGTGGACGAAAGGTTCGTATAATCATGGGAACGGCATCGCTTGGATCGTTCATGCTGAATTGTCGATTTCAGATTTTCGGTTCCGGATAACAAGGACAACCTGCCGAAATGGGTCAAAACGATGGTAATTTTTGTAAATCGATGGCGAGTCTATGCGCTATCCGATATCGTTAAAACGTGTATTCGCTTTTCAGTGGGTCCACCAAACGGGATACAACCTGAAGGTTCAACTTCGTGAATTCGTGGCTAGACAGAAGGCCAGAGAAGCGAAAGAAAGATCGACGTAGACGAAATCGCTGCGACACGTACTACTGCGCTTACAACTAGGTGATTTGACTCTGTGAATGAATTTTGAACGATTCGATTGTTTAGAAAAACGTATTTTACAGTCTGCAAAGCCATGTACAAGTTAACATACATTTATTTCTATTAGATAGATTTATAAGTTCAGGGTGTCCCTCTTTTGTATCGTCCTCAGATGCTTCTTTTTTATGTTCTTTAATTTTGCCGTGTTCGTAATCTAGAAAGATATTGATATTAATTAGTTTTTATAGCATGCTATACGGAAATCTATTTTTATACAAGTGTAACTTACCGTACTGATAATATACTATTTCATGACACTTGTTTTTTAATGGATTATAGAGCAGTTACTTACCACTTGAACGATCTCACTCTTCTTCTGGTTCTCTTCAGCACGCTGAAGATTCTCTTTCCTCCTCTGTTTCTTGGCTTCCTTGTCTGCCTTTTTCTGTGCCTTGAGTGACCTTGACATTTCCTTTACCCTCTTCAGGTCGTCCCTCAGTTTCTGCTTCTTCTCCAAGGACAAGCGTATACCTCGAGTTTTGATGATAGAAGAGAATCTGTAAGGAGTTCACATGTACACGTTTATGTTGCTCGCACGATGCACCGACACATAGAAAAACTGAATTGTTTGCACCTCTTTCTCTGTTCCTTCCACACTCTACCAGATTTAGGCTTGCCTCTTGGGACCTCTGGTAACTGCTTCTTCTCAATCTTGGCTTTCACGTTTCCTGCATTCGAAGATTCTGTTTCAGTCACTGTGGGATTGTCGACAAGAATGTCTTCCATTCTTGTGACTTTCTCCTCGGCGTTTGTTTCCTCAACCATCGTGGAACTTATTATACGTGGTTAGCGGTCAATCCCTTATAAACAATACAAGTTGGTTATGGTCTCACGTGGACGTTCAGCCATGTTGAAAACGACGAATAAGTAGCAGCTCCATCTCCCAATGAAAGTCGGAAACTGATCGAAATACTATGCTCGACTAGCAAGAACTGGTATAGTGAGAAAACACCGAGACTATTGGAGCAGCTTTACCAACTGTTAGTTGTCACTGCTAATTAATGATAATTAATCTGATAATTAATGAATAACTGCTGAAATTATATTGTTATATACCATTACTAGATAAGATATACAAATCAACTAATGGGTAATTAGGCCCAAAGCTATAATAAAAAAAAAAGAGTTCTTACCCACATCCGGTAAGTTATTGACTGTCGATACCGTTCCGAACAGTTTGAGCATTTTACCGCTACATCCAGTGGCGCTATTTTGAGATTTTACTATATATAGCACTAGCGCCACTGTTGATTGGTCTCTGAATTCTGTTTTATTTTGATGTAGGTAGCGCACGTTGGAATACGTGTTTACTGTGTTCACCGTTTTGTTTGAAATAATTTATTTATAATGGAGTCTCTCCAGGATATAAGCGGTTATTTGCAGTCGTCATCGAGGCTGGATTTAAAATTGGTCGCGTTGCGACATGTACTGAGTAAGTGTTTCTTCATTAAAAACATATTCTAACCTCGAGCTCTATTTATTTCTTCATTTTCTCTGACATTAATATTATTTCGCAGGTGTAACCGGGTCACCCGAGGGCCGAGAGCTTCTATTGAAATTGCCTGACGTGCTTACTCAGTTAATTGCACTGACACAGGATTCATCATTACCTGTAGCTAAAGATGCAGCCCTGTCAATAATAAACATAACTGCCGAAGAAGCAGGAACGAATGCGTTCCTTGTCACTTCGGAAACCTTTAAAGAAAGCCCTGATCAAAAATACGATTTCAATTTAATTAGAGTGTGTCTTAGGTAGTCTGCGTGTTCTGTAGCCGCGAGGGAGATTGTTTTCTTTGTTTTCAATGTCCTGGGAACATTTCTAGGTTTATAATGGATAAGGAAAGTCAGTTAGCCGATCAATGCTGCATGATACTCTCCAACATGACCAGGCCGTTGCGTTTGGTGGACAGAGTGATCACGCTCATTGAAAATAGTGGTCATACGTGGGACAGTATCGTGAGCGCGTTCACTGCCACGCAGTACAACAACAATGGTGCTAATTTGCATTATTTAGGACCCGTGTTCAGCAATCTGAGTCAAGCTCGTAGAGCAAGAAGGTGACTAAGGGTCAATTAGTACTGTAATGCCATGTTTATGGAGCACTGAAATTTAAAGTCTCATAAATCTGTTGTTAAGATGCAATCTCTCATGCGCGACAACTTCATGTTTACAAATTTAACGCAGGTACTTAATGGATGAAGACCGCAGTGTCATCCAAAGGCTCCTCGTGTACACAGAATATGCAGATAGTACAGTTAGGCGGGGCGGTATAGTTGGGACGTTGAAAAATTGCTGTTTCGACGTTGAATACCACGAATGGTTGCTCTCGCCAAAAGTCGACATACTACCGTATCTCCTGCTACCGTTAGCGGGCCCGGAAGAGTTCGACGACGAAGACACCGACAAGTTACCGATTAGCCTACAATATTTGCCAGAAACAAAAACTAGGGAGCCCGACTCGGACATCAGGTGCTGAATAATCGTTTTTGACCGTTAAAATGATTCTAACCTTATCGATATTTCAGGATCATATTGCTGGAGGCGTTAGCTCAATTATGCGCCACGAAGCAGGGCAGAGAAATATTGAGGCAACAGAATACTTATGTTATACTTCGAGAGTATCACAAATGGGAAAAAAATAAAAGCGCTCTGCTGGCCTGCGAGAACGTCGTGGATATCCTGATCAAACGCGAGGATGAGATAGGTTTGGATAATTTCAAGGACGTCGAGGTCCCCGCGGAGTACACGGAGAAGTTCCATAAAATGGACGAAGACTTTATTAATAGTACATGATAGAATACCTGTATAATAAACTTAACGAACAATAACGCTTTCGGTTTGTTTCATGAACACTCCACGCAATGTACACAACGTTAAACACAACGATTCGTCTCGCGGATCGCGAGGCTGCAAGTGTTATCAATCATTCGCGATATTGCACTGTCCCCTTTGATTCGACTTAAGTACCTTTCGTTGGGGGTACTTGTTTTCAGGTCCAGTGTAGCTACGAGGAGGGAAAAGTATCATTGGCATTTTATGTCCATTGGAAAATTTTATGCATATACTATTGATTGAAATTTTTCAAGAAAGAACATTGAATCTTTGTTTCGTTTCAGCAGAATAATAATCCATTGAGCATAATGATTCGCAGGCTACCGATAACACAGCAGGTACTTTGCAAGTTCGCTTTTTCGTTTACTTCTCCGAAGCTTAAGTTCAGCGCGCCCGGTCCGGGGCGAGTGTTGCTGAGATCAACTCTCGCAGAAACGAGAATGTGACACCGTTACGAAAAGGACTGGTACATTTCTGCGTAGCACGTAGATAACAGTACCGTTATTTAATTAATACCCGTATGCCCGGCACATCGTTCTCCGTTTACTCGTTCTCACTGACATCGTTTCTTTCTATGTTTCAACTGGTTCAGCATAAATAAATCTCGTTCTACTAGATTCTACTGAATACGATAACGCACATATATTATATTAGAACAATTAAACGATACTATTATCACTGGTATTCATAGTTAAATCTCTGCGTAGCTTCTCACTTAATCCCACAGGACATCTTGTTCTTCCAGTCCCAACACATCCAGCTCTACAGGGACCTAAAGGGAACTGTCTTTTTTTCCGAAACTCTTTGGCACCCTTAGCATCAACGATTCCACGATATTGTTCATTGTCCTATTTAGAGCCAATTCGCCTAGAGGGTCCGGACCTCGAAGGATCAAAGGAAACACGTCGGATCAAGGTAGATAGCCAAGTCCAGCTTCTAGACTGATGGAACTCCTAATGCTGGAAGCGTTACTGGCTCGTCTGCTGATCCGATTCGAGTCAGCGCCAAAGATGGCCGCGATCTCAGCGCTCTTCTTTATCGAGAGTGCTTCGTGATGCGCCCCGGATCTGCTGGAACAATGCGAGAGACACTTTTTGTCTCTGTCCGCGCCTCCGACGTAGACCAAACGACCCTGAGTGTCTCTCGCACTGACCACCAGCACCTTCTCGCTGTCGGAGGACTGCTGAGACTTCCGGCCAGGGTTGAACAGGTCGTAGTCCAGGGCCAGGTTGTTCGAACTGCCGTAGCTTGACGACGACTGCTTCTGGAGCCAGACCAATCAAAGAACGAAGGTTGAAATTATCCTCTACCAATAATATTTCAGTATTCTACAACTTCTCTACCAATAATATTTCAGTATTCTACAACTCCTCTACCAATAATATTTCAGTATTCTACAACTCTAATGCTACTATTTCTTTATTAATTAAATTTAAACTGTCATTTGAAATACCACTAAATTTTAAATGTATATCAATTGTTTAGTAAACCTCCTAATCTTTCTAAATGATATATCAACATTGTAAAATTCTAATGCTACTATTTCTGTATTAATTAAATTTATACTTTCATTTAAAATACCACTAAATTTTAAATGTACATCTATTATTTAGTAAACCCCTAAATCTTTCTAAATAACATATCAACATTGTAAAATTCTAATACTACTCGGCTAACAATGGTACACACCGAAGTTTCAGCGGATTTGATAAAACCTTGAAAAAGGTCCTTAAAAAATATTTTATGGGGTGTATTTTCCGCAGACTAAAATGCATATGGGGATTAAGGTGTGTGCAGAAACTATTCAGTTATAATATCACGAGATCCATTTTCTTATAGTCCTACATTTACAGGCCTGTCTGGTGTGGGGGAATGATTGCCGTACGATAGCGCTGATGACGATAAAGGACGAACACCAAAACAAAATGAGCGGCGCACAGAGCACAACTGTCAGTTAGGTGTTGCGTGACAAGTTACAAGGTTATGTGTCGATGGCACTGAGGTCAAACATGCAATAAAGGCGGTTAAGCTGTGACGGACATTCGAGGATGAATGTCATTGCAAGATTGCAGATTATGGGATCAGTTTCCCCAGACCAAAATACGTATGGAGTTAGGTGAGTATGTGCAAGGGCTAATCAGCTACAAAATCGTGAGATTAGAGTTCGAGTATCGGTGTAGCAGAGGTCTTTTGACATTTCTTTTTACAGGTCCCTATCGGAGGAGTGAACGGTACCCTCGAGTTTGGAGAGCAGAATGATGAATAAATGAAGAGGTGCCTTTACCTTGAGTACGTCCAAACCTTGGGAAGGCGTCCGATTTCTGCTCGATCTCGCGGTCCTGGCCCTCTCCGGGCTTCCGCCTCTGCTCAAAGTGCTCTCAGATGGCACGATGCCTCTTTGTCTGAGCTGCTCTAGGATCGTTGGCTGCACGGGTTTCCTGGCGCAGTAACATTTGTTGCTCTCCGAGCAGCTGTCAGTGTCGCAGGAGCAGACCACAGCGTTGGCGACGACCCGTGGTTGAGCAGGTTGCACTCTCCTGGACAAAGAACAATAGCATTTGTCTGCGGACACGCAGGTGCAGGACTCGGAGTCGTAGCTGCACTCGCTGCAGCTCACGTAGCCACTGCTGCTTCTGTTCGCTGTTGCGCCTACGTTGCGACTGAGTCGTCTACCTGCAACAGCAAGCTTCGGTATAGTTGTCCACCGAATGGGAAGAAGTCATCATTGGTCAGACTTTGGGAAAATTGCTAATGAACATTGCACACTGATTTGTAGTCTATTAATCCTTTGCACTCCAAGCAATTTTAATTCCAAAATCAAGCTATTTGTTGACCTAGAATAATTCCATTGGACATGTTTAATTTCCTTTCATAGATAGAATGTTTATTACCGTTACTCGTACCTGCAACATTTCAATTTCTACCGATTTCTAAAATTCAAACTCACCAATGTAAAAGTTGTCCCGAATAATTGCACGAGAATTATCGGTGTCGCCTCAGAGGCGCCATTGGAGTGCAAAGGGTTAACTTAGGGGATTGCGAACGTTTCTTAAGGGTTCGCAGGGTTAGATGTACTCACAGGTGTCGCTGTCTTCGGAAGTAGTGTGGCAGCCACCAGGCTTGCTCATCTTCCACGAAGATCTTCTGTTGACCATTCTGTTAGCCAGGACCCTGTTCCTATGATTATTTCTGACGTCGCAAGAGGAGCTGCTGCCGAAGCTATCGTTCAATCTCCTCGCAGGGAAGATGACGGACGTGAACTCCGTTGGGCCACCTTTCAACCTGGACACGGACCTCTTGATGGCCCTGCCTAACAAACAGGTCCTCCTGCTGGATCTTCTTCGCTGCGGCCTTCGACGTCTTCTCATGATGCTGGCCGATCTTTGATACAGCTCGTCCTGCGTCAACGTTGCTGCCAGCTTCAGCAGGAACTCTTTGTACAAAGGCTTCAGGTCGTTGAAGGACATTCCTTCTGGGTCTGGAAGAGAAACAAAATTTAGAATCAATTAAAAAACTAAAGCTCGAAGAAAGAAGACGTACCAATAATGGCCGCCAAGATATCATCCACGCTGGTCAGGCCCTCTTGGTTCCTGAACTCGTCGAACAGCTCCGTGAATCCCAATGGCGTTCCACCCTTGATACTGTTAGGTCTCCTGGCGCTGCCAGGCTTCAGGAAGCTTCCCCTTCGAGGCAGCTCGACCCTGGTCATCAGATCGCCTCTATCCACGTCTATGTCGCTCTGAGACCTCTTCAGACGACCCTCCTGCACCACCATCATCGCATCCTCAGATCTACCAACCGGGGGCTCGCTGCCAGCTCTGCTCCTCTTCCTAACCCTAGGCTGACTATACTCAGGAACGTTCAGATTCGTCGAGGAATCACACAGATGCTTCTTAAGAGGCTTGTCCATGGTAACCACTCTGCTCACTCGTCTGCCCGAGGTGGTCTTCTCCTGATCCCTGGACCGTCTACGTTCCGCAGACACCGAATCCGCCACTTTCTCCTGAATCAGCTGATAAGTCTCGCTCCTGGAGGACCTGCCAAGGTAAACTTCCTCCTGAACGCTTCTAGCCTTGTCCCTGTCGAGTCTGCTGCTTCGACCGCTGTAAATGTCCTCCTGCGCGATGCTGTAGATCTTGTCCGCGTCCTTGAAGTGCTCCTCGTAGATCCTCTCCTTGCTGCCCCGCTTGCTGTGGCGTTCGTAGATCGAGTTCTCCTCGTCCTTGCATCCTGGCTTGTCGATCCTGTCGTAATACAGATTCTCTGATCTACAGGCGTACACCGGCTGCCTCTTCAGATTCTCAACCGAATGGCTGACATCGTAGGAACCCTTCTCAGGCTCCTTGCTCTTCTTCTTCGCCTCCTCTGCCTCCTTCGAAGGACTCTGTTGTCCTGGACCAGCAGGTTTCTCCGTTTTCGCTCGAACCGGCAGCTTCTCGTACCTGTTCGTCACTCTCTCGTACAAACCTGCCACCCCCACGTCGTAGATCTTTCCGGAGTCAACGGAATCGAAGTGACACTTGTCCAGAATGCTTCCCTCGCCGACCACGTACTTGTTCTTCGAGTTCTGTCGCTCCTCTTCGCTCGCCGGCTTCGAATCCAAGTTCTTCCTCATAGAGTTGAAGGTCTGAACGGCAGGTGGTGATTTTTCAGTCGGACTAGGTTCCCGTTTTCGTCCTCTAGCCTCCAGAACGTCCTCCGCCTTGATGTCCGAGTTCTTCTTCTTTCTTCTAGGCGCCTTCACCTCCGCCGGCTTGCTGGTCTCGTCCTCCGTCACCGAACTGGTCACCGAGGTCTTCTTCTTGGTTCGCGGAGGCCTCACCGGATGCGCAGCCACGGGTTCCGCGTGCAGGATACTCGTCCTGGTGCTCACTCTGCTGCCAGGACTCGGCTCTCGGACGCTGGACGCCACCGAGGCCAAACTGATGCAACCGACGCCATTTGTGTGTCTCGGACGACGACGATTCGTGTCCAGGTCGGCTAACAAAGCTCGGTATAATGTTGCTGCTGCTGCCACTGCGTCTTCCTCTGTTTCGCAGGCGAACGCGTGGCATTCTAGGACCCTGGTCGCACCTGGACGACGCATCACCACTGCGAACACCGGAGGGTAGCACTCGGTCGACACCCTCAAACCCCGCATTGTCCTGCAAACGGTTCGTTCACGTTAAAAACAGAATTTCTGGTAAGGTGCTAGCTTTGTGCAAAGTGATAGTGGATGTGGTGGTGACAGACCTAGTCGTAGCCCACACCGCTGTTTAGGAGTCTAATTTCATGTGCGAAGACCCAAACAACGATAACAAAACCTCATCACAAAATGTCAGCCCAGCGCTGGCAGCGACATCTACGCTTCCTAGCAATTGAGCCGTTTATTTTGAAAGTGGCTTAAGTCCATTTGTGCTCGAATCGAGGTATTGAAGGGTTTGCGTTGGATTGAATTTAAAAATATGGGTAACAGATAACATCATAGAATAATGTTTTTGGGTTTCTAAAGGTGTCGAATTTATCATCTCAATTAGCATAATAAACATTATTGAAGAAATAATATGTTTTTGATGGCTATGAATGAACTCACGCCATTTTTAAAATCAATGAAATGACGTTTTCTATTCTTAAGGAAGCACAAGTCCATAGGAAAAGTAAATTTCCCTTGAAATTAGAATAAACGTATACACTTTTATGTTATAAAATCAGAAAAATATTCAACTTTTATTCTTTGTTAGATAATTTTTATTGAAGCATGTAATTTTTTAAAGAACGGTTCCCAAATTGAACGGGGCGCCTCTTTCTTTCGAGTTTAGCGTCCACGTGAATTGCAAGACGCAATTCACACCAGAAGATCTTTTTGTCGTAGGTAGAAGAAAAAATGGGGGTCAGATGGAAGCAATTAACATCGCAGGCGGTTTC
This sequence comes from Agapostemon virescens, assembly GCA_028453745.1. Taxonomy (NCBI): domain Eukaryota; kingdom Metazoa; phylum Arthropoda; class Insecta; order Hymenoptera; family Halictidae; genus Agapostemon; species Agapostemon virescens. The sequence goes on from CM052082.1 coordinate 19,391,580, forward strand.
AACCGGTTCCGGACTGTCGTGAATGATTCCCGACAAGGAAAGCATCGATTTCTCGAAGACGCGCGCGCGCGCGTTTGTCGACAGCAGCGCGAGTTCGCATGGTCGGTGATTAATTCCGGTGACCGGCGGCCGATTAATTTCACCCAGCTTTCGATCGAGCGACACTTGCCTGTAGAGATCCGCGTGCTTGTCCTCGCCGGCCTGGCCCTGATCCTGATCGCCGACCAACGGCAGGAAAGCCTGATGCAGGTCACCGGACGGCATCCTCTTCGAGCGAAGCCTCAGCGCGCTCCAGACGGCGATTCTGCGGAACGGGTTGTTCCTCTCGCAGCCGTCCGTCGTGCGGAAAGTCAACCCACGTCTGGAAACCTCTAGCTCCGCCCTGGTCGAGTACTCTACCCGCTCCAGAAGCTGGCGTAGTGGCTCCTGGAGGCCACGAACGCTGGCCACGCGGCCCCCCACTGGAGCTGCACCCAAGTACTTCACCTGGAAACCAT
>CM052082.1:19409395-19423295 GCA_028453745.1 Agapostemon virescens
ACATGAAGAAAATCGTTGAGTATAGTTTCTGGGATTGCAAAGACTTCCTAACGATGGTGGCGGTTATGGTCGCGGCTGTGCATTGCTATAAAACTTGTCATCAGGAGCATAGGGTTGTTCATCAATATCAAATTTTTAGTTCGGACAATTTTAAAGAACGCTGCAGATACAAGTATTACAAACATGAAGAAAATCGTCATGCGCGCCTGTCCGTTAAATCGTAACGATCATGGCCGCAGCTCTGCATTACTATGCAGTTTAACTATAGGAGAAGAGGATCGTACATCAATATAAATTTTCCTTGTCTCCTAGAAAAATTGAAAGGACCAAAAAGTCCCAAGTGGCCGGTCGTCGAGATTGCGGCGACTCCGTAACGATCGCGGCGGTTTCCGCAGCGTTTCGTTATAGTCGGAGGGTTATGGTCGGCCGTGTGCTGACTGCGAAGCCTGTCGCCGGGAGCAGAGGACCGTTTCTCCGCGTAGGCAGCGATATTGCCATTAGCTGGGGGCTCGATCGGTCGCCGGCGCGCGAGACAATGGCAGAGCGAACACAAGTTGGGAAAGGGGTGCGGAAGGGGTTGGGTGAGGGGACGCGGAATCGAAAAAATGGCACCGCGTCGCCGTCCGATGAAAACCGTCCGTATAAACCAATCACGGCCGCGGCGGTGGCCCTATTTAAACTGAATTTCTCTCCGGCAGGACGGAAGATTAATCGTCGAGCGTAGCCGGTGCGCGCGGCCGTTGGTGCGCGCCGCCGAACGAGCGAAACGAACGAGCGAAACGTGAAAAAAAAATAGAGAAAAAAAGAGGAGCGAGAGAGAGAGAGAGAGAGAGAAATAAAAGAGCGAAAAAAACCGAGGAACAAAAAAACAAAAAATTGCGACAAGAGAATCGCGGGGGGTCGGTATCAATCGAAGAGGGTCGCGAGGATCGACGAGGGATGGGTTCTGCTCATTCGGGGCCATCGTGTCACAGGGATTTCGATCTCTCGCGAGACGATCCGCGGGGCACAATGCGACGGTCGTTGTAAAAACGCACGGCGAGTCAATCACATAAATTCGCGTGATCCCTTTGTTGGCCACGCGAGCTTCTAATCCCTCGGCACAATGGCGGACCCCGTGCAGATCGATTTTCATTTTGTCGCGGGGGTGGAGTCGAGAGGGAGAGAGATGGACGGAGAAACAGCAGCAGCGAGAGAAACGCGAGCAGAGATTCCCCGTCGCGTACACCGGAACCGAAGGAACGGAAAATAAGAATGTCCTGTTTTTTGGAAGGGGTGGCGCCGGGGCGAGAACAGGGGAGAGACCGATGGAATTGGATACGTTTGCTCGGAGGGTGATACAGTCGTCGGAGATACCACGATGTCCCATGTTTTTCTTTGTTTCGTCGGGAGTGTTATTTAATCTTTTTCGAGAGCCTCCTCTGGGGAGGACGTTGCCGGCGGCTGAAAGACTTCCGGTTTTCCTGAAACACGGATCTCTCGCGTTCTCTTTCTCGTTCTTCCTTTCTACTTGAAATGGAATTTTCTCTGCTTGCTGAACGATGACATTTTTGATACTTGTAAAGCGATACAGATAGCGTTCGACAAACAGTTCGGCGATTTTAAATTGGTTAAGATTTGTTCGTCTTAAAGAACGCGAGGTTTCGACATTGTTTGCAGAGAAACGTTACGGGACATTTTGATAGCTTGTGGAGTTAGAACGAATTATAATCCACAGTTTGTTTCAGTAAGACTCTGTGTACTATACTCAGCATACGTTTCAATAATTAAATTCTTCAAGCGTCGCATATTTCGTGACCATCGCGATTTTCAATTTTCAATACCACGTATTTCGTGACCATCGCGATTTTCAATTTTCAATATCACATATTTTGTGACCGTAGCGAATAAAACGGAATTAATCCTGCAAATGTCGCTAGTGAAAATCATGTAGCACGATATTCGAATTTATAGTATTTTCTAAGACTATAATTTTCACATTTTAACACTTTAACTGGCCAACGAACAACCTCAAAAATGCCACAAAGTCAAAGTGGTTTATTTAATAAAGCAACACTTGAAAACTTAAAATGTATAAGACATAGTTATCCTTCAACCCTCTTGCATTTTTCCAGATCTCAACTAAATTTAGTGCAACGATTATATTAACGTACAATTTTCTCTTTATACATTAACAAATAACTCTGTCACCCATGTATGGGTGACGTGGCAGTCAAAGTGTTAAAACAGGATGCATTTAATAGCAGCCTGTAACCCTGAGGAGTATTACTGAAATGAATGCCGTTAGTGAACGCGTGTTAATCTCTGTATGAATAAAAATACCGATGCCTGCGATTCTAAAATGGATCTGCGAGAAGCGTCTTCGAAAGTGGCTTTTAAAAGCCGTCCAAACGAGCCCGTGAATGGTCCCGAGGATCTACGGCTCTCGGATTCGCGACGAAACATCATCTGCCGAGGGGCAATCTCGCAAATACAAGACAGAGGTGGCGCACCGCGGGGCGGAGGGCGGTCGGATCTCATCGTGGAAAGTTGGTTGGCAGGCAAACGTGTTCCGTTTCCTTCGGGGTCGAGCAGCCGACGAGAAATCATTACATTCCTGGACAAAAGCGGGCGACGTGATCGCTACCCTTCGCAAACGTAACAGTTCACGGGGAGAAAAGAAGCGGCGAACAAAGGAAGTTGCTTGTTCTCTTTCCTTCTCTTTCTCTCTCTCTATCACTCTTTCTCGCTGGCGATCGAGCTCGCGTGTCTCTCTCATCCCTCTCACGAGGGTCCGCGGAACTAAAGACGGCAAAGAGTCGAGGAAAATGCGCCTCGGGGATGTGGCATCCGGGGTAGCATCCCCTATGTCAAATGGAGACGTTATTAACGCGAGCGCGGACTCGCGCATTCTCCCAGTTTTCCATGGGCGCGCGGGGATGGTGGTCTAAGGGGGAAGGGTAGCTAAAGGGTGGAAGAATGAAAACAGCCCAGCGAGCAACGCGGAGAGGAGGAGGAGGAGGAGGGAAGCGCGCGAGCGCGAGCATGAGCTCGCGGCTCGAGTGGCGACCAACGCGGAAGAAGAAGTTGTTGAGAAAGCGCGGAGAGGGAGGACGCATGAAAAGAGTGGAAATAGCGAAGGAGAAAAGGGCGCCGAAGGGTGTAGGACTAGCGCGAGAGTCTTTCTACTCGAGAATATTATTCCTAGAGGGTGGAATAATGCCAGAAACGAAAGGGGTGGGTCGGAGACGACGCCGCGCCGCAGCAAGAAATAAAGAAGCTGTCGGAGAAACTCTGCGAGGAGAAGAGACTCTTTCGACTGTATCAACGCGTTCGCTGTCCCCGATCGCCTTAATCGCAAAATAATTCACACCGAATCTACCAGATACGAGACTTATTAGAAAACTGAATAGATCGACTTTATTTCGACTTTGCAAAAATATTGGAGTACCTCGAAAGGGGTGCTTACGGTAATTGCAAAATAGGAAATCGGTTATTTCGCCGAGATGGGCAGAACGCGATCGTCCTTGTCGACAAGTAGCAAATCTATTCCAGTAAAGAAGTAACCACTGTTTCTTAACACTTTATCAATCGGCGATTATTTCAGAATTTTTGTAAGGCCTACGATCTATGACTGAAAACTTTTTAATGGGTCCTTCAAGGCTGACAGCAATTTTTATTGCGAATCAGCAATGCATCCCCAATAATATTGTCTAATAGTGTTGTTACAAATTGGAATGTAAAAATAGAATTTTAACACTTTATCGCCCGGCGACTATTTCAGAATTTTTGTAAGGCCCATGATCCATGACTGAAAACTTTTTAATAGGTCCTTCAAGGCTGACAGCAATTTTTATTGCGGATCAGCAATGCATCCCCGATGATATGGTCTAATAATGTTGTTACAAATTGGAATGTGAAAATAGAATTTTAACACTTTATCAATCGGCGATTATTTCAGAATTTTTGTAAGGTCCATGATCCTTGACTGAAAACTTTTTAATGGGTCCTTCAAGGCTGACAGCAATTTTTATTGCGGATCAGCGATGCATCCCCAATAATACTGTCTAATAATGTTGTTACAAATTGGAATGTAAAAATAGAATTTTAACACTTCATCGACCGGCGATTATTTTAGAATTTTTGTAAAGCCTACGATCCATGACTGAAAACTTTTTAATGGGTCCTTCAAGGCTGACAGCAATTTTTATTGCGGATCAGCAATGCATCCCCGATAATATTGTCTAATAATGTTGTTACAAATTGGAATGTAAAAATAGAATTTTAAGCTTCATTTTGCTACAGCGCGAATATTGAAAAGCCTATTAATAGGCTTCCGGTCGATAAAAGTGTTAAGACAGCTGATTTGTAGCTAAACCGTTGAAAAGTGTCCGGACCCTGGGAGATACGAGGTCGCCGATCGTCGTGGAGAACGTTGCGCAAGAACGCGGGGTTAAATCGAGCGAGACTGACTCCTCTAACAAGCCAAAGCAGCGGTTATCTCTAGAGAACGAATTCGGTCAGCGAGGTCGAGCTCTCGCGAAGATCAAATAAGCTCGGAAGAATAATTCCGCGGCAGGGAAACCCGTTCGGAAGGCAAACACGGTCCGGGAAAAACATCGGAGGCAGAGCTGGTAGGCGAACGTGGTAGCTAAGAAGAAAAGAAATGAAACGAAACGGAACGTAACGAAAAGAAAATAGAAGAAAAGAAGGAATGTCGTCGCCGGGTGAAAGAGTCCGAGGAAGATCCGTTCGAAGAGGGACGCGACGATCAGAGAGAACGGCGGCAGCGATAGCAGCAGCAGCAGCAGCAGCAGCAGCAGCGACGGCGGCGGCGGTGGCGGCAGCAGAAAAATCTCGGGGGATGAAGGGGGTTGGTGGGGGTATACGACTCGAGGAGCGGAGACACCGAGAAACGAAGAGGGAAGTGTGTACCGAGGGACAGGAACCGGTGTTTGGCCGACGGGGGTTGGGCGAGGAGGGTTTCGGTCGCCATGGCGACAAGCAACCCCCGGGACCCACGGAGCTCGTCGCCGGGGTTGGTCGAAAAGGGTGGCCCAGGGCGTCTGTCGGGCAGGTTAGGCCGGGCGTATAGCCCGAATGTCACTCGACACAAGGGGGACACAAGGATGTCCTGGCCGCGATGGGGACAGAGCTTTGCTCCGAACAGCAGGATGGAGGGAGCCGGGGGCTCGCGGGTGTTCGGAGGGTGGAGATGCGGGCGTGGGTGCGCGGAGAGGGTAGCTAGAGAGCGAGAACGAGAGAGAGAGAGGAAGAGGGAGAGAGTGGTATAGTTTGCCTGAGCGACGGAGCGAGAGAGAGAGAGGGAGAAAGAGAGAGAGAGAGAGAGAGAGAATGGTAGAAAGAGAGAGGCTCGGTCGGAGGAGAGGGTGCAGGCCAAGATGGCCGACGACGCGACACCCACCATGTCAATAACACCCTTCTTCGACGCAAAACCGAGCCAACCACCCTCGTTTCGCCCGAGGCCACCCTCGCCAACCCCTCTCCCTCGGCTCCCCCCAAGCAGAGCCACCCCCATTCCGGCTGCTTTCCTTTCGCGACCTTTCGCCAGTCAGCCAGCCTGGACTATATTCACGACGATGATGCGCTCTCTCGCCGCGATTTTCCCCGGCTTCTTGCCTCCGCTCGCGGTAATTAACGCGACGATCCCTTGCCACCAGAAAAGCTCCACGGGGAGGGAAATGGGGTATCGAAGAGAGACGAGGAGAGAGAGAGAGAGAGAGAGAGAGAGAAAGAGAGGGGTAGTGGGAGACAGGGTGGAACAGGCTAGTTGATTCCAGAGGGGAACGCACGCTCGCGGAGGCCATTGCTGGCGAGGGCGTAATTCCGTTAAGTGTCTTCGTAAACTTCGTTAGCTGCATTTCCCGACATTACCCACCCTCCGGCCTGCAACCCGCGTGCAGGACCACGCACGATCTCGCGTACGGATACGTCGGGGTGCGAACCGACGGCTTTTTCCTCGATTTTTCTTTCTTTTCCCTCTCTCTTTCTCTCCCTCTCTTTCCCTCTCTCTCTTTCTCACCCCCGTTCCCTCTGTATCTTACCTTCGGCTTTTCTTCCACGCGACGCGAAGATCGGTCGACGCACCCGACGAGGCAAGTTTCAACGATGTTATCGAATTATTTGAGTTGGCCGCTCGGAAGATCACTCTGTCCGCGATTGGTTCCAAATATTAACCGTTAACCGTTCACCCTTTGAGGACGATGCTTGAGCCAGACCAAACCCAGACACGGTATCGATGCTTCGGATTCAATTCGCAAAGTTGTACGAACACGCGTTCGATTCGATCCAGGAACTTTTATCCTATTTACAAGACACTCTCCGACACTTTCCAGGTTTTTCTAGTGGAAAGTTTTGAGAAAGATCGCGAGGTACGAACGAACGACGCAATTTTCGCTAAGTAGGACACCGTTCGCACGGGTTGCTGGCTGGATCGGGGCGCTAACAACTTCGGGAGGATCTAATTTAGGGATAGCAGTTCGTCGGAGCTATTTAGGGGTTGTTTCCGGGCTTTGATGCGGATACACCGATTCCCCGGAGGAACTACCGCCCGTGTTTTGATCGTGATTCCAATTTTATTTACCGATGGAAACTCCGAACACCAACGCAACTCTGTATCGGATTCTGGATAATATTAGAATCGATTTTTACCGAAGCGTCCGCCATTTTTACCTTATTTTTATTTTAACCCTTTGCTCTCGAATGGCGCCTCCGAGGCGCCACTAAAAACTGTTATACTATTATCTAAACAACTTTTACATGGCTACGTTTAAAGTTAAGAAATCGTTAAAAATTTGAATGTTCTAAGTACGAGTTACGGTAATTAATTTCATATTTACGAGAGGAAATAAATGATGTACAATGGAGCTATTATAAGTAAAAATATTGTTTCGATTTTGTAATACAATCGGTTCGAGTGCAAAGGGTTAACAAACGTATATGCGAAGCATTTGTTTTTTTAGATAAAATGCAATTTTTCTTTAATTAAGACTTCAGCATTGAATGTAGAAATGAATGAAGAAATATAAATTTCTCCTTTTCTTCTATATAACATTTCTGATGCGTTGAAAATGTTACGATTGAAGTGATGGGCGTTACAAAACAAAGGGTCAATCCTGAACACTCGAAAGGCGCCTTTAAGGCGCCACAAAAAATTGCCATAATATCATTAAAACAATTTTTACATCGCTACGTTTAGAATTAAGAAATCCATAAAAATTTGAATGTTCTATGTACAAGTAATAGTAATTAATTTAATATTTACGAAAGGAAATAAACGATATACAATGGAGCTATTATAAGTAAAAATATTTTGGAATGGAATTGCTTCGAGTGCAAAGGGTTAAATATACGGAACGTCGAAGCAACGCGAAGATTCGCGATCGACAGGCTCGAGATCGAAAACGGTCCCAGTCGAATCAAGGACTGTCCGATTCGTGAAATTCCCTTAGGACGTTTGGTTCGTCCATTACCGGTGCAATTAACGGCAGCTATTGCCGTCGTCGCTGTCGAAATGGAACGACAATCGAATCCGCGGCGTTGATACACGTTACACATTAACCGCGATATTAATACGACCGCTATTGTGCCCGGGACCGGAGTTTTCGGCTACCGTGCGTCCAGATCGTTTAATACTCTGATTTTACCGTGCAGCGGTTTAATCGTGTCGGTGCGTGCACGTCGAAACGAAATTGCGAGCTCCCGGTGCTCGTCGGGGCAACTCGACCACGCTGTCCGCCATTTTAACGTGACCGACACCTTCGACTGACCGTTATCTTTGCGCTATTGTGCCAGAAGAGGGATGCAATAATAACATCTCGTCGTACGTTAGATTTTTCTATATAAGTTTCTAATTATCTACAAATTTTCAAAGACGTTCCGAAATTGGTGAAAATCCTACTTGGCATTCGCTTCACGATTTTGTCCCATTTGTTTACTCTACTTTTACTGAATTTAAAAGGATATAATCTGATATTATAATATTGGCTAGTTATAGAGGAAAATTTATGTCAATCTTGGAAAGAGTAGTTTGGAGAGGAGTCTGGCATACAGTTGTCTATCAACGTTCTTGTACTCTTCAGATATCAACTAAATTTAATGCATCGAATATATTAGGTCAATCGGAAAGTTCTGTCCATCTAGCGTCGAGTAGCCGTAGCTCGAACTGTGGGTAACTATAACCTCTAAAGTAAGGCTAACTTTTTAGTTTGAACATCTGTTAATAAAACTCAGTACACAACAATTTACGCTTGCATCAATAACTTCGTTTTTTTCTACATTGAAGATGTCGGAATTTGAGCCGAATAAGCGTCATTTGCGCGAAGTGTTAGTCTTTTGTTTCAATTGGAAGAAAACGGCAGCTGAAGCTCATCGAATGATTGTAGACGTTTATGGCGATAATGCTGTTTCCGATAAAACAGGTAGAGAGTGGTTTCGACGTTTTAAAAAATGGTGATTTTTCTTTGGAGGACAAAGAGCGTTCTGGATGGCCACGAGTATTCGAAGACGAAGAATTGCAGACATTGGTGGATGAAGATCCATGTCAAACGCAAAAACAAATTGCAGAAGCGTTAAATTGTGCTCAATCTGTCATTTCCGACCGTTTAAAAGCCTTAGGGAAGGTCTACAAGGAAGGAAAGTGGGTCCCATATGAACTCAAGCCAAGAGACATTGAAAGGCGGAAAACCATCTGCGAAATTTTGCTTGCTAGGCAACAAAGAAAGGGGTTTCTCCATCGTCTCATCACTGGGGATGAAAAATGGATTTATTTTGACAATCCTAAACGTCGAAAAACCATTTGTGATCCTGGCCAACCCTCAACATCGACGCCAAAGCGGAATATCCACGGAAAAAAGGCTTTACTCTGCATTTGGTGGGATCAGGAAGGTGTGGTATACTATGAACTGCTAAAAACTGGTCAAACAGTCACAGGAGATCTCTACCGACAACAAATTATCCGTTTGAGTCGAGCATTGCACGAAAAACGACCACAATATGAAACGAGACAGCGTAAGGTGATTTTGCTGCATGACAATGCTCGGCCTCGCGTCTCAAAAATTGTCAAGGAAACGATAGAAGCACTTCGCTGGGAAGTGCTACCACATGCGGCTTATTCACCAGACTGTGCCCCATCTGACTTGTTTCGGTCAATGGCACACGCACTTGCTGAAGAACGATTTAATTCGTACGAAGATCTCGAAAAATGGATCTCCGCCTGGATAACCTCCAAAGATGAATCATTCTTTCGACGCGGAATTCGCTTGCTGCCCGAAAGATGAGAAAAAGTCATCACTAACGATGGACAATATTTTGATTAACGTACTTTTTCATTTTCTTTCATGAATAAAGCTTTACTTTTTGTAAAAAAACGGACGGAACTTTCCGATTTACCTAATATTAACGTAGAAATTGATTTTTAAACGTGGACTAATAATTCCGTCACCCATATATGGGTGACATGGCCGATGAAGTGTTAAGAAAGCAATCCGAGCGAAAGGTTTGATCAGCGAGTAACTGGCTTTTTAACGAATTCAAAAAGTTCCGAAGACGTCTCTGTAGGTTAATTAGAGTCGTGTTAGAAAATCCCGACAGCGGCCGATCCTCGAAACCGTTTTGTTTCGTTCCGAGCGGATGCGAGAGCCGCATTACTCGGAGTTTCCAGGTTTTTGCCTCCATTGTGCTGGCCCGATAGCGGCTCAACGGATATTACGTAACATATTCCGATCCGTTTGAGCATGAAAACCCTCCGTGGTTATTATATTTAATAGGAGCGCGCGATTTCGCAACATCTGCTCCCGTCGAGCCTCGTGGCCCCCTTTAAAAGGGAAACCTTGGTCCGCCATCGATTATTTCGCAGGAAGAACTCGTTCCCGAACTTCTTGCGCGCCGCTGCCTTGGAAATAGTTTCGGTTTCCCCCCTTTCTCAAGACTTTCCCTTAATTTCCCTTCGAGCTCCGCGAGTACGACCCTCGACGACCCTTGAAAACTCTGTCGCGTCGTGCTGGCCAATAGACACGTCGCCGTTAAGGCTTGATCTTATATTATTTTATAAAAATAACAAGAACGCGGCTAGCCAGACTGTCGGCGATTTTTATTAACACGTTGAATGCCGCGCGAATAGATAGCCCCGAAAGAACGTTTTCGATAGCTGAGGGTGCTAAAGACGTACAATAAGAAAAATGGCGACTCACCGTCAGGCTGGTTCGAGGCCCTCTTCTTCGCCTCCTCTGAAACAGACGAAAGATACAATGAATCCCGCGAATTCCACCAAAAATCTCGACTGGACATCTCGAAAACGGCATCGATCGTTAAAAAACTGCACAAGTTAGCAAATATTCATAGATTCTGGTAGCCGGCGCGTTCACGGCCAGCGAGCGTTCCTCCAAAAGTCCATATTTACGCACAGACGCGCAATGGACTGGCAAATCCAGCTGACACGGTTCGCGAGCGCCGTTGAAACGCGTTGCGCGTCGATTTTCACGCGAATTCGCGTCGCCGTTTCGAACGGCGTTCGATTCGCCACGAGCCGTTTGCACCGGAAACCGTCGAAGGATCCACCGAAACGGTGTTCCCGGCGTGTCCTGGCAGGTCCTAGATCCCGATCTCCCTAATCTCGAGGCAGATCTCTAGAGTCTCGTTGGACAAAGGTTGGAAAAAGTGTCGGTGGCTGTGTTTCTCGAACTCGTGACTTCTTTCGGGAGACCGCGACGGCAGATTTTGAGCGTAGATTGAACGCCGGTCGAAAGTTTATCGCATAGGATCGTACCGGTGGCACCCTGTAGTCGGGGTTGCGGCGGAGGGGATGAAATATAAAGATGAGAGACAGAGGGAAAAATATAAAAATGCCCGGAGGCGGGCCGGGATTGAAAAGGCTTGCGCGGGGCTAATGGGCATTATATTTTCTGTTCTGAAGAGTTAGGGACCGGGTCTCGGGCCCGCGGGGGATTATGGGCCTGTCAGCGGCCTAATAACTGGTCCCCGGTGGCACTGGCTCGCATCTGATACGGGAAACCGGGGCCCTTCGACATTGTGCGCATTAAATACTAATCGCAATGCGCGCACGAGCACGATCCGATCCGATCCAATCCGCGCGCGCATTGTGCCGGCGCGCGGGATCGTCAAAGGCCGCCGACAACACGGACAGAGGAAAAAGCCGACAGCGGCGGCGTACACGAGAGAAAGAACGCTGCTCTAGCTAGGCTCTTTGCTAGGCTCTCCTTTGCTGCTCTAGCGCCCCAGAATCTCGTCAGACTTCCTCGTCTTCTTCCGAGACGGATACGCCGAGGAACGACGCCCCGAGCACCGCCCTGCGCTACTCGAACCCCTTTTGTGCCCCCCCGTTCCAAAGAGGAATCATCCCAGATTAATTCCCTCCTTTCTTCTTGCTCTTCAGACCAGTTTCATCGCGTTCCCGTTCGGGGTCCTCGAAAAAAAGAAAATACGAAATGAAACGGATTGCGGATCTGTGCTCGGTCCGAGTCAAACGGAAATTTTGGACTGGCTCTTCGGGGCGATCGGTTGCGATTCGATGCATTCCTCGCGGATTTTATAGATTATGCGAAGGTTTAGTTACTGTCCTGTTACGTGGCAGAACGATCTAACGGTAAATCTATCACAGGCGGTCGAAGTTATGCGACTGCCTTCGCAGGTGTCGATTCAATTGTTTATTCGATCGTATATCGTGATTAGCGTCGCACAAAATCTAAGTGAATTAAAAATCAATGTAAATCTTGCCATTTTCATAAAACATTGTACAATTTTGGTCGGCGGATTTAGCGTTGAAGACTCGAAGAATTAGAAATATTACTTTCAACGTCTATTCTGCTATTCTGCTAATTCGCAACCCCTTCGATCCCTGACTGACAAGTTTATTAATCCATTACGGAATGGATTTTATATTAAACAACAACTACCCAACCGAGTTTCATCGTCGAATACAGTAAATACCAACGCAAGTATTGCATCAATCTGCGCCACCATCCATTAACGACAAGTTTAAAAAATGGCAGAACTTTCCCCTGTGCTCGATATTCCAGCTCGGCGCCGCGGTCCTGCGACGCAGACGGTAATCGAGAGCTCCATGCTACTTTCGCAACCCTTTCGATCCCTGGCTGGCGAGTATCGGCGAATCGCAGTGTCTCCGAGCGGTGCTCGGCGAATCGGCCATTTTCCGTGACGTGTACAGGGGGTTGGTGGCGGTGTGCCATCCACGCAGGGTCCTCGACGGTTTCGGGAAGGGGTTGCTCGACTGTGGAAGATGGGTCTGCGCCGTCTGTGACGCGGAGGAAGCTCGGTGGCACGGAATTCTAGGCCCGTGGGGACGGCCGGCGAGATATCCTCGGATATTATCCCTCGGGAAGCCGTGTAATGAAACCGTTCCGGCACCCCCGTGGTATTATCCCCCCGACGGCAATATAAGCCAAGGGGGTGTGCGAGGGGGTCGGGGGAGAGGAGGAGGAGGGTGAACCGGCCACCAAGGATATAGGTGGCTGATACGTGGCGCAGCTGCACACCCACACCCCCCGTAACGTCGGTGATGCCGACGCTGACGTCGCCACGCCCCTCCTTTATGTCGCGACCCCTTACGACGCCGCGGATAAGTGGAGGCGAAAGATAGCCCGCGTCAGCGGGAACCCCCGAGCGTCATCGCGCCCGTCATTAACGAATCCGTGTAATTGCCTCAGCCCTCCAAGAATCGAGCAGCCGCCATCTCGCAACCCTTTCGCCGGCCGACAACGGAACGGCGAACGGGGTGCGCCGGGGAGGATGATTAGCCGGGACGGAGACACTTCGCCACCCGCCGTGCAGCTACGTCCGCAGGATTAATCCGCGACGGATCATCGAGCTTTTCTTTCGCTGTTAAGCCTTTGTCGTTTATTGACGTCGACTACCACCGCTGCTTCGAACGTCGCCGATTTTCATTTCTTCGACCACGAATTTCTGCTAGGTCGCCGACTAATTTTTCTTTGGTTTCAACCCTTAACACTCTGAGCAATTTTAACCCTTTGCACTTGAAGCAATTCTACTCCAAAATCGAAAGAATATTTTTATTTATAATAGCTGCATTGTAGATAGTTCATTTCCTTTCGTTCAGACGAAATTAATTACAACGACTCGTGCTTAGAACATTCAAATTTTGATCGATTCTTCAACGGCAAACCTAGCGATGTAGAAATTGTTTAAATAATAGTATAGCAAGTTTTAGTGTCGACTTAGAGGCGCCATTCGAGTGCAAAGGGTTAATTTCAAAATTGAAACGTATGTTTCACTTAAAACAGTTCCATTGTACATGGTTAATTTTCTTTCGTAAGTGTAAAGTTTATTAGTATCACTCGTAAGTGTAACATTCCAATGTTCACTGACTGAGTAAACGCAAACACAGCGATGCATCAACTATTTTAAATAACAGTAAGGGAATGTTTGCTGTCGCCTCAGAGGCGCCATTGGAGCGCTAAGGGTTAATTTTCTAGGCGACTGAAATTTCGACGTTCCCTCATTTACTCTCTTCGCGAGACTCTTGAAAGTTTGGGACGATTGTATATTTTTTTAACCAGTTAACTGTGGCGACCTCTTTTCAAAGCATGCACCTATGAGTATCGCGAAAATCTATCTGAAATTATTTATAATTTTTAGTTGTTTTTTCCAAGTAGTTTAACCAAGCAGAAGAAAGTCAAAGAAGAAACGCCGATTGCTAGGAATCTGTACAATAAAATGGGAATAATATATTATCAAAAATTTGTACATTCCTAACTCTAACCCTAGGCGATCGGCAAATGTCTCAGAGTCCCAGCTAATCCTAGCAAATTTATCCAATCGCAAAGGGTTAGATCTCTCGCTCCTAACTTTTCCTTCAACTTGCACATCTTTCCTGCCCTGATTCTTACAGGGGCAGAATTAACCC
>CM052082.1:19466256-19498297 GCA_028453745.1 Agapostemon virescens
CATTCAACTACTTCTACAATATTAAACACAGATTTAGGATCTCTGAAAAAATTTTCTAGCGAACCCACGAAGTCTCAGGATAATCTACTCACGTCCTCGATGGACGTCATAGACTCCAGTGTCTTCATAAAAATTTTCTAATCTCCTTACAGACTCCCAAAGTCATTCAACTACGTCTACAATATCAAATATAGATTTAGGATCTCTGAAAAAATTTTCTAGCGAACCTACGAAGTCTTAGGATCATTTACTCACGTCCTCGTTGGACATCACAGACTCCAGTGTCCTCATAAAAATTTTCTAGTCAGCTTTACAAACTCTCAAAGTCATTCGACTACGTCTACACTGTCGAACACATATTCGAGAGCCTCCCAAAAATTATGTAGCACATTTACAACGTCTTGAAGTCATCTATTCGGTTCCTGGATGAAACCAACAAACCCCAGTCCCTTAAGAAGATTTTCTAGTGGACCAATAAAATCTCAGAATCACCAAATCGCATCTGCGATGGAAATCCTACTCTCATACTCTTAAAACGATTTAATACTATACCTACAAAGTTTTAGACTCGTTTAATTGGATTCCCAGAGACACTTACAGATTCCAGACACTTGAAAGAATTGTCTTGGACTCGTTTAATGGAATTCCCAACGACACTCGTAGCCTCTACACTTCTAAAACAATCGCCTAACGAATCTCAAAGTATTAATGCCACCTGCGATGGAATCGCTGAGAGAATCGGAAGGAGCGCAGCAAAATGGCGGCATTTCTACCGACTCGTTGGAATTTCTTTGTAGCGTGTAGATATCTTTTAGAAACGTCGCGCGTGTTATCAGTTCGTCGACAACTAACAAAAGATCCGAATTCTTGAATTTCCGCAGCCGATCGGCGCGCGAGAATGAAAACGATCGAAACGCCGATTCGAGGCGTAAAGAATCGATAGAAATTCGTGAGGAAAGTAGTGCAGAGTACCGTTCGGCGTCCGGGTCCACCGTTGGCGACGCCACTGTCCGTCGACCAGGAACGTCCAGTTTTTCACGAAGGGACAAGTGTCGCCCGACACCATTGCCCCCTCGCGAAAACCACGTTCACGTGTGCTACCTGCTCCAGAGGGATCCTCTGACTGGTGACGTGCTTCCACCGGCCGGTCGGACAGGTAATAACGACTCGGAGGTCGTTTTCTCGGCTTCGCCTCGCCTGACATCCGCTTCATCCGTTTGATCCCGCTGCCGGCATGTCGCCGCTGAAAGAGGAATTAATTAAATTGTTGCTTGGTAGGTTTGTTTAAAGGAGGCTGGCTGCTACCGCCGCTGCGGCCGCCGAGAACCGAGGCTGCTGCTCCAGAAGCTGCGCTGGGATTTCGTTTCTTCATGGGTGGACACCGAGGGGGTGACTCGCTCGGTTTTGTCCTCGCTTTCGAGGAGAGGCTCGGTTAGTATAGCCCGGCCAGGACGTTTTCCATCATCCGCTTTTAATTGGCCACCGTTTCGACCGGCAATTACTCTTATCGGCTGCCCGCGAGCTTTCGCGTAACCGCAACCCTTCACCGGACCTTTACTGGCACTGCGAGGATGCGCAACGCATTAATAGATACACAGTTTTATTAGGCTAGCTGAACACTGGCCATCCGTGTCCCACAAAATCGACGCAATTTGCAATGTGGCGAATGCCATTTTGGTTACTGCTTGCACGCAATTATTATAAATTTAGTGCCATCGAATATGCCACTCTACTAAAGCTATTAAGTCCTCAAACTACCATTCAATGTTAGAAGTGCAGATGGAAATGATTTGTAACTTCTCCTTTCTTGGTTAGTGAAATCAAAGAAACGTTTCTGCGAACACTTCGCAACGAAGCGCGCGGGAATATTGCAAGAATTCCGAACGAATGTAGTCTTGTCGTTATTATAAAGCAGGATATATTGAGTTTAGTGTTCGATGGTTCTACTGTTAACCCTTTGCGCTCCAAGCAATTCCAATTCCAAAACCCAGAAATCGACTTCTGTATCTCATTTTTAAACTCGACTATATTGAACTATAAAGAATTAAAGCTATAGCTAAGTGAAAACGATCGCTTCAATGAGCGAAATAATTAAACCATACGTGAAACGCATTAAATTCGCAGTGAAATTTTCCAATTTAAAAATCCAGTCTAAATCTATCTTAAAGTAGAGGAGTCGCTGGAGGATTCGAGAACTCTGGAGTCGCCATTTTGGAACAGCTGCTGCCACAGGCGGCAACTTTCAGCCTCGCTGACTAAACTGTTGTGCGTAGCACTGTTTTCAAGGCTGTCCTAATCTCCGAAGTCTCGAACAAGCTGATACCGTTCCGATATTCTGATCGAGTCCTAATTCGGGCAGCTGGATCGCCTGAAACCCAGCGAACGGCTTCGGAAAGTGTTCCGTGGCTCGCCGCAGCCCGAATAAACAAAAAGCTGACAAGTTGCTTCCGGAACGGTGTCGTCTTTATCGGCGATCTAATTGATTGCGAGAGATCGGCGCAGCCTCGTATAAGGTCACGGCAGTCCCCGGTGAAATTCCGGTTCCCCTTTGCCTCCGTGTGCCTCTCGGTGCGCCGCTCTTCGCTCTCTTCGGCGACTCCCGGGCTCGCATAAACGGCCGCTTATGGCCTCGTCGTCGCGCCGAATCGCTGCCGTTGCGGATCGTATCGGCAGCCGGTGTGCACCGTGCGAGAGAGGCGAAGGAAAGCGACCAGGGGCCAACGGTTATCGCCGGGAGAAACAAGGAACCGCGAGGTGCTTTTAGTTCTGCCTCCGGAGCCAACCTCTTCTCTCAAACCCACGTTCCTTCTCGTAATACCGGCTCTGTAACTATGAAACTGCAATTTGGATTATTCGAAATGCGAATCTTGGACCGAGGACTCCAAGCCGGAGTTACAATGGGAAAACTACAAGGTCTGTAAGTAACAAACCGGAATTTGTCCATACGTGGCGCCACCTGTCAAGATAGTTATCGTAGAGCGTCATTGACGCCATTTTCTTGTTTCGACATCTGATAAAAATTTTCCACTCACAATTGTACAAGTTTCATGCAACGGCATAGTTGTACAGCATTGAATATAAATACAGCGTCGAACAGCATTGATTTTCTGTTACCATTTGGAGAAAACTGCTGCGGAATCGTATCGAATGTTTGTCGAAGCTTATAATGAGCATGCTCTTTGTAGATCACGTTGCTTTGAGTGATTTAAAAAATTCAAGAGTGGCGATTTTGACGTGAGACACGAAGAACGTGGAAAATCGCCGAAAATGTTTGAGGACAGCGTATTGCAAGTATCATTGGATGAGGATAACGAACGGGACAACTCGCAGGTTGATTAAATGTGACACAAAAAGATGTCTTCATACGTTTCAAAAGCCATGGGAAAGATTCAGAAGTTAGGGAAATAGAATTAAAAGGCAACGATTGAATATAAAGATTAAATATTTTCGCATCTGATCTCGTCTTGGCAAAAATTCTAGTTTCATACTTACATGCCTGTTATTTTGCAGGTACTTCTTGCGGATAAATGAATATTTTTATCGATCCCCGTGTAGTAGCCATTTATTTAATTTAATTTATTTAATCGTTAGAAACGAAGCGGATAAATGACAAGTTTAATTCTGTGGGTCAGAATAGACTCAGGTTTCCCTGTCGGCAACTCTTATACGTCGCCCATGCATAAAATCTTGTGGTCACATTAATGTTTTTATCGATCCTCGTGTAATAGCTCTTTGTTTAACTTAATTGTTAGAAAGCGAGCGATTAAATGGCAATTTGGACGGTGCAGGTCAGAATAGTCGCAAGCTGCGCTGTCGACGGCTCTGCCGGTGAACGCTTGTATGTCGCGCATGCATAAAATGCGCAAGTATAATTGCCGCATGCGGGAATACAAGAATTATCGATCTAGAGTAATATAAAACAAACATTCGTTGAATACAGCGTCGTATAATTTCATTGAACTCCTCGTCCGTTTCGATTAACTCGTCGCGTTATAAAACTGATCGAATTTATTCCGACTTTCGATTATACCGTGTGCTCTAATGAATATTTTTATTTGATCATTTGCAATTTCGAGAATCGCGAAACGAGAATTTCGTGGTCGAAGGTTTGTTTGAAGGTAACGAGAGGAATTCTTCCCGTTTCGAGGTAAGCTAGGAAAATGTTTGGTCATCGAAAGGTTCTCGCTGGAATCTCGACGCGGAAAACACGGTGACCCGAGCGGATCGTGAAGAATAAAGAAAAAGAAGTCCCGTTGTTCGTCCTGACACCCATAAAAGAGTTACACGCGGCTGTTCCTCAGGTGCGACGGTCCATTGTCTCCGGTTCCCATGGGGCCCCGTTGTCGTCGCATTAAGACGCCCAGGGCCCATCGGGACCGACGGATTTTGATTACGCCACGATCGGCCGGTTATTAGTTATTAAAGTGCGCGTCGGCCATTACGCCGCCTGGTCCCCCGTGCCGCGCCCACCCCGTCCAACCTTAATAGAGTTTATTGTTTTACGAGCCAATTATAGATTACTTTTACGAGGGAGACTGGTCCACGGCCGGCCAGTACGTTTCTAATGAATCTCACAAAAAACTCTCACAAATTTTCTGACCAGTCGCCCATCACCCGCCCTGCCCCGAGCTCGCTTCTTCGCCGCCATTAACTTCCTGGCCGATCCGAGCGCGCCACAAATTTTATCTCCTCCTACCGTTCTCAGTTATCAATCCCCCACCAGATCCTGATCCCGGATCTTCTGGATCGCTATCCTGCTCCTCCTAGTCGAACCGCCGATAGCGGAAATCAATCGTCCAAACGAATCCCGAAAAGCTTGTCCTCCTGCTCGCATTCATTTCCACCGTCCTGATCTCTTCTAGATCTCCTCGGTTTTCCTCGTTCCTTATCAAACGGTCCATCGAGAGAATCGATCTTCGTGTGCGTCATCGTCTTAGCCTCTTGATTAAATCGCTTATCGATACGATGGACACCGCAGAGTTTCGAAAGACGATTGTTGGATTATGAATTTTATGTATTCGTGGGAAACTATGGGTAAATTGATTCAAGAATGACGATGTAGTATTGTCAAATTCTTGAAATGATTTAAGAAAGAGTATAGAAATTATTGAAGGAAGACTGGAAATTATAAAATGGATAACTGAAAAGAAAGTTCAGACAGTTTAGAAGATGATGGTTTGACTGCGGATTTTATACACTTGTGGGACAAAAGGAGTGCAATTTGATACAGTAGAAAGGTTACACTGACCCAAGAACGTCAATGTACTAT
This sequence comes from Agapostemon virescens, assembly GCA_028453745.1. Taxonomy (NCBI): domain Eukaryota; kingdom Metazoa; phylum Arthropoda; class Insecta; order Hymenoptera; family Halictidae; genus Agapostemon; species Agapostemon virescens. The sequence goes on from CM052082.1 coordinate 19,471,526, forward strand.
TTCCAACTTCTTGAAATGATTTAAAAAACAGGAAAGAAATTATTAAAGGAAGACTGAGAATTATAAAATGGAGACTCGAGAAGAAAGTTCAGAGAGTTTAGAAGGTGGTGGTTTCACCGCGGATTTTATACACTTGTGGGGCAAAAGGTGCAATTTGAAACAGTAGAGAGGTTGCACTGACCCAAGAACGCCGATGTACTATTTCCAACTTCTTGAAATGATTTAAGAAAGAGGAAAGAAATTATTGAAGGAAGACTGAAAATTATAAAATGTATAACTGAGAAGAAAGTTCAGAGAGTTTAGAAGGTGGTGGTTCGACTGAGGATTTTATACACTTGTGGGACAAAAGGTGCAATTTGAAACAGTAGAAAGGTTACATTGACCCAAGAACGCCGATGTACTATTTCCAACTTCTTGAAATGATTTAAGAAAGAGTATAGAAATTATTGAAGGAAGACTGAGAATTACAAAATGCAGACTCGAGAAGAAATTTCAGAGAGTTCAGAAGGCAATACCTGCACTGTGGATTTTATACACCTATGGGAGAAAGGGGTATATACAATCTGACAGTAGATAGATCTGGAAAGATTGTATTTTCAACTTTCTGAAATTGTTGAAAGAAGAAATCAGTTTGAAAACAGCTTCGAATGCAACGGTTGAGCTGAGAACGGAAGGTCCACGGTGGGAAGCATCTGACTGCGAAACTCGGAGGCTGTATGAGCAAAATGGACGTCGGGCCACCTTGAGCAAGTTGAATCGCAGATGTCCAGATAGGTAACCGTCGGCCAGTTAGCAGGTTGAGTCTGCTATCAGCGGTGATCTTCCGCAAGGAGCGAGAAGCAACGAGATAAAGGTGGAAACGGTAGTCGGTAGGAAAAAAAAAGGTGGTCAAAAGAATCGACGGTTATTTCCGTCCTTTGAACACGGGAATCGGCTTTCCCATGGCGGCGTCTAACTCGCGAAGAAGGCCTTGATCCTCCGCCTGTTCTCCCGGCTTGAAGACCGAGCGCAATACTCGTCTCTCTTTCTCGAGGATGCACGGACGCAGGGTCCACGGACAGTCGATCTTATCGGGCCGGAGGAAAGAGTTGAGAGGATGTTTCGTAGTTTCGCCACGTTTTCGGTTTTCGTGCGGTCGAAAACAAGTACGTGCACCGGAAACCGTGCGAGCTGCTTTTATCTCGGATGCATCTGACACCCGCGCCTCCTTCGCCGAGAAAGAAAGACGCGTTCTCCCGCTGATACGTGGATCTCGCATGCGTGTCCCTGCGTCCTACGTGCGTTTAGGGGAGTCGGGCATAAAGGGCACTGGTCCACCGGAAGCCCAAACTCATCCTGCGAAAAGCCACAAACGAAAACAGACTCGGATGCTGCGACCGAATCGCGAATTTCTTTTGCTACGATCTGGTCCCTGTTTCTTCTGCGTTCTACTTCTTCTCTATCTTTTTCTTTCGTACAAAAATCTCCAGTATATTGAAAACACTTGACAAGAATGGAGATTTCTTCCGGAGAAGTGAAACGTGCTTGTGTTTGTCGACGCAACGGCTGACGGGCCCAAAAATGTTCGATTTCCGTGGCCATGGCGGCGCACGCGTCGACGCGCTCTGCCTTTAATTTTAAGGAACGAATTCGCGCGACAGGGGTGCATAACTTGCGTTTAAGAGTATTAGCCGGGGTCCCGAGGATGCGCCGTTCGCGTAATCGACCGTAAACGGACCAACAGGACCCGCCCAGCAAGAATATCTTGATCACAGCGGCAACAGTTGATCGGAATAAGTCGACACGCGCATTAATCGCGACAGTCCCCGGCCTCTGTAATTACCGGCAGGCGGCGAGGAGGCCGGGAAAAAAGGTGGACCCAACAGGAAGCCACTCGCTTCGACTCTCTCGCAATCAACTAGCGATTAACGCGTTTTCTCTCTTCGCCTTTTGTGCATCTGTCGACACTTGGAACAGCATGGGAAGCATTTCCTTATTTCGAATTTAAATTTAAATTTCGAATTTAGCGCTGCTTCGAGTTAGGAATTACAGAAACACCGTGTCAAGTGTCACTGGTACAGAAAGGTATACGCTATGGTAGTTGTCCTGTGGTTGTTTAAGCAGATAAAATGACTTTATTGCACCTGGCATTCCATTTGGTGGTTGTCTAATTTTTCTTGCCTCGATCAATTACAAAAATGAGGAGTTATATTAAATATTGAGGTGGTAACGAAATAGCGTATCTCTTTAGGCAAACACTTGCGCCATTATTATGGTTAGGAGCGCATACAACGCAGTAGTGTAACGCATTTAGCACGAGTACGCTTCTCTTAATTCTCTGTAACGTATCCTAACGTCGCATTCGATGATAAGCGACGGAGTCGTCTAATTTTTCTCGGCTTAAAAATGAGATACGCAAAGTGCCGCGTGTGGAATGATATATCGTGACTCGGCGAGATGGCGTGACCGTTTCAGACGCGTTTGCTATCCTCCGGGCCGAGAGTGTGTTATAAAGTATCATAATGCAACTTTAATACGTTATCATCGGGGTTGAATGCGTTAATCCCGGTAACGGCGGGACGAAATCGACACCGTTGGCGATTAGGCGACCGAATCGAAGAGAATCCTCGGCCGGGTCGTTATTTCGATGGAACCACCCGCGCCCCCTCTTGTCGGCGACCTCCCCGACGACCGGTCGAGTGCAGTTCCAGCAAATTAATCGTCTGCTTTCGGCGTCATAACGATCGTAAGCAGGCGCCTCTCTTAGTGTCATCGGCTGGCCGTATCGTGCGATCTTCTCGGTCCCCCTCCGCTGCCCCACCGGCGGAGGCCCTTAAATCAGTGGAACGGGCCCCGAGGAAATAAGGGGGGCAAAACTCGGGGCCCGGGGACCAGGACCTCGGGGAGGGAGGCACGGATTTATTCCTCATACTCGGAGGCCGGTGTGGTCGGGTGTCGAAACACCTCGACCAATTATCGAGAAACTGGAATCCGTGGCCACCCAGGGGCCACCCAGAGGGCCCGGTCGTCCTCGGAGCCCCGCAAACGAGCTGGCCCCCTCGTCGACTCCGTAGTTAATTAAGGCCGATCTCCGTGCCGACTGAGACGAGGGGCCCACCTCTTCTTCGGCGAGGCGAGCGCCGTGGCGCAGCGGCGGCGGCGTGGCGGCGGCCGCGCGATCGAAACGCAACGATCCAACTCCTCGCGATCAAAGCCGACTAGCATCTCGGATTATGATCGTTCCGGTGGGAGGAGCTCTCTGAATCTCAACTGCCAGTGGTATTATCCTATCGCCTCGTTTTCGCTACGAACTCGTACTCTTCTTGTTAACTCCCTGTCCGCACGATTTTTCTCACGGCGCAAATAATTACGATTTATCCCCGGTTTATCACTCCTTTCCTCGACTAAAAAACTTTACGATTATCTCTTGTCTGCGGCTACTCTAGGGCCACCTTGCACGCCTCGCCGTGCAAATCGAGTCGCATACGAAGCAATACATTTTCACGCGACATTTAATACTGATCCGCGACTGAAACGCTGGATCTTTCTGGCATTTTAAGATGTCTGCTCTATCTCCTGTGCTCACTGACAGAGGGACTACAGGACGAGACTTTCTCGCTAGTACCCAATCCGCCTCCGATTCATATAATCGTCCTTAACACGTTAAGTGCCACGCCGAATTTCTGTGCCGTTCCGTTCAAGCCACGGTTAGCCGTCAGACGGGCCTTGCCGGGCCGCTCGCCGATAGACGAATCAGAGTATAAACAGTCAAGTACCGTAATGCGCTTAACGTGTTCGGCAGAACTCTCAAAATCTAGGGTAGCGTTTCAGGGGACTTCAGGAAGCTACCTTTTATCAACCCTAATTTTTCCCATTTTCACCATTGATCGCACCGACATTTCAAAGTCGCGCCACGGCTGCAATTCGATTCCGATCGAACTAAAATTTGGCATACACTCTGACCGCGTGTCTAGAAACGTGTAAGCAAAATTACAAAAGAATCGGAGACCTAAAGATTTTTCGCGATTTCAAGAAGGGGTATACCTTCAATATTTAGCGATTTTGTGGCAATATTTGGCAAATCTTTGAAGTCGTGCCCCGGCCAAACTATTAGAGCTATCGACATGAATCAAACGCGAAAATCTTCCTCAAACCTTCCTCTTTAAGAAGAGCTCCCACAATTTCGGCTAGCATTTCAGGGAAATCCAGGGAGCTTCGTTTTATCAACCCCAATTTTTCGCATTTTCACCATTGATCGCACCGAAAGTTCAAAGTCGCGCCACGGCTGCAATTCGATTCCGATCGACCTAAAAATTGCCATACACTCTTACCGCGCGTCTGGAAACGTGTACACAAAATTACAAAAGAATCGGAGACCTAAAGATTTTTCGCGATTTTAAGAAGGGGGTTACCTTCAATATTTAGCGATTTCGTGGCAATATTTGGCAAATCTTTGAAGTCGTGCCCCGGCCAAACTATTAGAGCTATCGACATGAATCAAACGCGAAAATCTTCCTCAAACCTTCCTCTTTAAGAAGAGCTCCCACAATTTAGGTTAGCATTTCAGGGAAATCCAGGGAGCTTCGTTTTATCAACCCTAATTTTTCGCATTTTCACCATTGATCGCACCGACATTTCAAAGTCGCGCCACGGGGCAAATTCGATTCCGATTGAGCTAACATTTGGCATACACTCTGACCGCGTGTCTAGAAACGTGTAAGCAAAATTACAAAAGAATCGGAGACCTAAAGATTTTTCACGATTTTAAGAAGGGGTTTACCTTCAATATTTAGCGATTTTGTGGCAATATTTGGCAAATCTTTGAAGTCGTGCCCCGGCCAAACTATTAGAGCTATCGACATGATTCAAACGCGAAAATCTTCCTCAAACCTTCCTCCTTAAGAAGAGGATATATCTTTTAAACGGAGATAACGAAATGCTAACAGGTGCACTAATCTCTCCGCACATGTCCAACTATCCCCAGTCCATCGTTGAACATTTTCCGCTGTCAGATCCGCAATTTTTGCGACTCCCAACTCGAGCCGAACGGCATTCTATTCAGTAAGGTTTGTAGTTTCCGAAAAACGAGGGAGTTTCGATTTCTCGCTATACGTGTTCTGGGGGGCTGAATTCTTTGGTGAAGGGAAAGCGGACACCACCGAGATGAACGGATCACCGAAAAATGCGGTTCGGACGCGGGCCGCATGTTTCAGCGGCGTTTCACGGGTCTAAAACGCATCGATTCCGTCTGTCCACGTCGGTAGCTAGCCGGATCTAATTGCATCGGTTCGGAACGATCCCGCAGGGACACGGTAAAGCCGATCTCCGATCGGTCTCGGTAAACGATCTGTATTGCCGAGGACCGACGTGATCTTATCGCGACCCGGTGGCGGTGATCTCGCTTTGGTCGCCGTATTCCCCGACGATGTCTATCTTTTCGACACCCTTACCGATAAAACCTGGCGTCGACCGCGGCCGAAACCGGCCGATCTCTCTATTCGTGCCGTCTCCGCTCTTCTCTCTTCTCTTCGCCTTTCCCATTCGTTCCCTGACTCGTCGAACCGCGCTCGCACGGTGGTCCGACTCGGTTTGCATATTATTCGATCTTCGATGCTGCCGAAAATTATTGGCCTCGCGTGTTCCCGATAACAAGCCGATTCCGCTCCGCGAACCAGACCGAAACGAGTCCGATGCCTTTCTCCGATCGCCGGCTAAGTATTTCTTCCACGGTCCGCTCGATCTTCTCTCCTCTTCATAATCGTTGCACGAAAAAGAAGAAAGAAAAAAGAAAGAACAGAAAAGAAACAGAAATATCGCAGCCGATTCGATGTTCCAGCGAGAATTACCGGTATTTTATTGCAGAATTGCGGAATGCGTTTATGGAAAATTCTGGACTATATTTCGTTGCGGATCTGACATAATAAATGTCACTGTCGTAATTTTTACGAGGCGACGCCAGCTAATTTTAGAAGGTAGGTCAGCGTGGCGGTTAAAAGAATAGCATTAGATCGGCAACCGATAAGTTCACGAGCATCGCGTTTTCTTGAACATAATCATTCGCGGTGGAACTTCTTTCATGTGAACCCGTACCGAGTCCATCTGTCTCCCACCTTTCGCTATCGGGTTTCGATCGTTTCGTTTTTTCCACTCAGCTGGAGTTCGGTTAACCAGACTCCGGTGAAATTTCGTTCGAGCGAAGCTCCAACTGTATTCAAATTATACGATGATGATATTTTTATACGGTTCTCGTAAACAACGGTTCTCGCGAATTCAGCTGCCGGCGTAAGAAGTTCGTTCGGTTGAATTAATGCTGCTGATTTCGGTGTGCTCGAATCATCTTGTTTTCAGCGAGGCACTCGGTCGGAAGTAAAATCAACTGACCAACGACCAGCCGGATAAATAAAAGAAACACCGAACAGAGGGATCTAGGGATCAAGAAATTCGACACGAGGATCCAGATGATCGATCGCGGCGACGTCGAGACAGTCTCAGTGTCAGTCGAGGGTGAATCGCAGGGGTGAGAGCTCGGTCTGTCGGCGCAGCTGACTCATCTCCATGGGTGTATCGGTATCACCCCATGCGTTATCACATTCCACCCCTACCAACGTGGACTTTCGGCCGCCTTCCGCAGAACTTCATCCCCCGTTCCACGGTTTCCACGCTCGAGCCGTTTCTCTGACCACCCCTGGGCTTCTCTCTCTCGCTCTTTCTCTCTTGCTCCGGCGCGCCGCGTTTATTCGTTTGTGAAATTAGTGCTGGTTTTGTCGTGTCTCGACCACTCGGGTTAGGGGGTCGCGTTTATGCCAGTGATCTACGACGGGCTGCGCGACACCCTGATTCTTTACATTTCTGGCTCAGCCGGTGGTGTTCGTAATTTCTGCGGAATTTGCAACGGTTCGCAGTCCTAACAAGATTTCTTCGAACAAATGACAATGGTAATAAAATACCGCATGCTTTCCGCCTGGAAAATCTTCTGGGATATTTCCATTTTCATTGTAACGCTCCTGCGGTAGGTAAAATATCGGCGTTTAATTCAGTCGTTGGTTTACGGACGATTTCTTCGAAGCACACGGTAGAAATGAAAAATGTAATCTCTTTTTCTTCAATTTCCATAGACACTCGCACTTTTATTAACGCCGACAATTGTTAAAAATGTTCTCTCGGTGAAAAGCGAGAAACAAGAGGATTTATAACTGCTAAGAAGTTGCTCACATATTGTAATATAAATTGTTAACCGTGTTTAAACAATTCCCGAAAAATTGATCGCGAGAAACGAACCTGTAAACCCGTCCGAAGGATTTAACACTTTATCGACCAGAAGCTTATTAATAGGCTTTTCAATATTCGTGCTGTATCAAAAAGGAAGCTTAAAATTCTATTTTTACATTTCAATTTCTAACAACATTATTGGATAATATTATTGGGGATGCATTGGTGATCCGCAATAAAAATTGCTGTCAGCCTTGAAGGACCCATTAAAAAGTTTTCAGTCATGGATCATGGGCCTTACAAAAATTCTGAAATAATCGCCGGTCGATAAAGTGTTAAGAACGCTTCAACGTGATTTTTCGATTGATTAAATGTTCCATAAAAATTCGCAGCGACGTAGACGTACGTAAGTGTGCTCGAGAAGAAGCCACTCGCAGTCAGGAATAATGCAATCGCTTGAATATAATTCCGTGGTGTATTCATAGATAAAAACAGATACTAGATGGATACTCGAGCGAATCTATGTCACGACCGAATTGCATTCAGGGTATTTCCGATTTCCCGAGGAACTGCGGTTTTTTGTTCGAATCTACGGTTGGAAATGCACAGTTCGCAGTCGCGGTAGTATCTGTACAGTTCGCGGGACAAGCGTGCGGGTTAAAAAATCGTCGGAAGGTAAGAATATCGAGGGGTTGGGTCGAAAAAGCGGCCTCGGTTCTTCCCGGTCGCACAATGAAATCCCATTTAGCCGGTGCTCCCCGGGTAGTGAAAGTTTCTAACGTCGCGATTTCTGCAGAGCAATCTCATTCTCGAACGAGATTGAGGATCACGCTGATGACGTGAGTCAATTGTCACGCGGTCTGACTGAATCCAATCGACCGGCGACGCCCTTAATGTCGGATTTTAACAAGCGGCTTAATCCCTGCCGTCGTGCTCACTCCCCTGCGGCGCTTCTACCCGTTCGCTGCCATTTCTCCGACTCTCTCTCTTCGCCTCTCCCACCCCCTCCCCACGACTATACCATTCTCTCTTTTCATGCCTTGAGATTCCGTCGTTTGTTTCTTTCGTTTTTATTTTTTACACAACTCTCTAGCTCCTCGGACTTTCTATATTTTTCAATTTCTCTTCTTCTATCCCCCGATCTTTTCAAAGATCCCCGTGCGTCTTCTCGCTCCGGCCTGAAACCGAGCCTACCCCTTTCAATCTTTCTCGCTTCTTTTCAAATAATTCCACCCTTGTTCCGACCTCCGGCTCCTTATCGTTTCACCTCCGCGATAATTCCAACCTGTTCTCTGCTCGCCTCCTGGGGTTCGCCGTGTCTTTAGTCTTCGGATCGTCTTGGCGACAGACCAACCCCAATTTCTTGACTTCTTTGGAATTTTGCGTATTTGTTGTCTACCCCCCGCGATATTTCCAAGCTGCTTCTTTAGGGATTTAATTCATGCCTCAGAGGCAATTTTCTGTGCCAAAGCAATCTTAGGTCCGAACCACCCCTTAGTCTTTCAATAGTTTTACAATTTTAACATCTACGTTTCCGAGGTTTCACTGTTTCTAAATGTCTGTCATTGTCTTGTCCGCGTTTCTTCAGCCTGCAGATGATGTCGACTTCAAACTACCCCTAATTTTTAAAGTTTCCTTCAAATTGTTTTGACTGCTAACCCTCTAGAGAAAGACTAATAGAAAAGTAGTCTCCTCAGCCTCTTCCCCTAGTTCCCATTGTCTTTTCCTCCTTCGGATGCTCTAGCCTCAAACCACCCCCAATCTTAAATTTAATTCTCCGTCTATTTCTCTATCCAGTCAGACTTCTCAGTCTCCTTCTCTTTGTGTTTCTATTACACCTTTCTCTCTTAGGTGGTTTCAGCCTCAAACCACCCCAACATTTAATACGACCTTTGCTCCCTTCTTGCCCACTTCTCTATTAAGTCTGACCACCTAGTTCCTTCTTTTTTCAAGTTTCCATCCCATTCCCTCCTTCCAGGCGATTTTAGACTTTAACTACCTCGAACCTTTCGATTTCATTCAACTTCAACCCCCTCCCCGTCTACTTCTGTACAAAGTTCAACTCCTCAGTCTCTTCCAGCTCAAGTTCCCATTGCTTCTTCTTCGGGTTCCAGGTAGTTTTAGCCTGAAGCCACCCCGAACCCTTCGATTTCGCTGTTCCACCCCCATCGCCGTCCAGCTTTCGCCAATTCCATCGGTTTCTCTTCTTTCTCCCCAATCTACCTTCCCTTACTCTTCCGAGTCGGCGCTCTCGGGTGCTTCCTCGCTCCTCAGCCATTCCTCTGTCACCCCCTCGTCACCCCCGTTGTTCGTCCCGTTTTCCCTCGCCATCAAAAAGTGCGAAAGCTTAATTGGAGGAATTGGATCTTCCGCTCTGCTGCACGCAATCAGATGATCCCCGCAGTTCAGCTCGCAGAAAATCCGGCAAGCCATGGGGTACATGGTGAGGGGTTCACGGGGTGTGGGCGATGGGAAGCGAGCGCGCGCGCACGCTCCAGCTGGAGAGGTGGCAGGAGACGTAACAAACGGCGAGGAAGTGTGTCTGGCCGCCATAAGGGGCTTTCCAGCTTCTGGATTATACGAAGAAGGCGCACGGACAACTTTATACGAGCCGGGACCAGCCTGACCGTGGCCGGTCTCTCTCTCTTTCTCCTTCTCTCTCTCTCTCTCTCTCTCTCTCTCTCTCTCTCTCCTTCTCTCTCTCTCTTTCTCAGGCTGGTCGCTATCGATCCCTCGATCGCCGATCCCCGCGTACACGCGTGTCCGAGATCTTCTCTCCCGGCGACCCAGGCGATTTCGCGCGATCCAGGTCCTTTTAATCGCCGTCACGAGAAACGATTTCCCATCGATTCCAGCCGGAGAACATGCCACACCGACTCCTCCATCCATTATGGAATTTTTAGTGGCTGATTTATTATTTTTAATCGTTCATGCCATCGCGACATCCACCGTGACGTTGCAGAGCTTGCTCGGACGTTTCGAGAGCACCTTGAAAAACTTATTAAATATTCCAGTTACGCAAACTGATCTTTTTCGACACGTTTGTGGGAGCAGCTGTTAGACGAATATTCGACATCTTTTTGAAAAGTATTTTAAACCTTTGCATGTCCACTCACAGCCAGGGAAGCTTTCTTCCCTGTCCAGACGTATCTCTACTTTTAGCCACCACAACAATGGACCTTACTGATCTTATATTAAGTCGCCAAGCTTCAGAGATACGTAGAATTTGAAATAATATTTTATAGATTGTGTTTAAGTGGAATTAGGAATTTTAGCTTCTTAAAATTTATTTAGTTAGATTTAAATAATTAAATTTATTTAGATTTATAGATCTCCATCGTGCGGCATTCTCTCTATTCTCATTTTCATCATTTTCTTCTACTTCGCTATCCCTGGAAATTTCTAATTGCGTTCACTGGAACTATGTCACTATCAGAATCATTGGTATAAATATTTTCAAAGCAACCGTTATTACGATACTTTTCATTTTGCTATTTTGTAAAGATAATTCTCCAAAATAGCAAAAAGAAAATTATCGTAATAACGGATGCTTGGAAAATGTATATACCAATGATTCTGATAGCGACATAGTCCCAGTGAATGCAATTAGAAATTTCCAGCGATAGCAAAGTAGCATAAAATGATAAAAATGAGAACAGAGAGAATGCCGCATGACGGAGAACTATAAAATACAATTTTTATATAAAATTAAAACATATTATTGTGTTAGACAACGAAAATTAATTCCCACCATCCTAACAGCTATGTGTAAACTTAATACGACCGCAAAGGGTTAATATAGAATCATTATACTGGAATATTAGAATCTTATTGCGTTAGCATCGATATCTTACTCTCGTCTGTGAATTGCTCTTCGGTATCGCAAGTCTCAGCCGGTGTTATTCGTTGAATTTTAATTTTTGAATACTTTGATGAGTTATTGTACTTTGATATCTCCTCGGCTACTCAAAATTCGCCAGTGTCATGTAACGAAGCGTCCAGATAGTCTGCCGAGGCAGGTCATCAGGGAGGATCGAGGTTGTAACCGGTCGAATATATGTCATAGCCTCTGATAATCGGCTTGCCTCTAAGCCGACAGCGAAACACCGTCTTATAGTTCACTTGTGGCGGCTCTGCGCAAACCTGTCGACTTTGTAATCGATTCCGTAAACCACGGATGAACAGGTGGCTTCCATCTCGCACGATAATTACACCTACGCATCTATCCGCAACGCGACCGACGCGAATCCGTCGGCGTTTCAACGCTGGACACACTTCAACTTATCAATCTTGTAACCTGTAGCTTGTGTACGCACAAAATTTCAAAATGCCAATTAATATTTCGCTAAATGAAACTGATCCGCAACAATTGCGATTTTTTACTAGCTAAACAATCGTTCTTTTAAATTTTTCAAGTCTTTTTACCGTTTTTAACTGTACACACTTTTACCATAAGTGCATAAAAATTCGTAGGCTAATTAGCCACAGAAAAATATGTATATATTATATATTCTTTTAATAGTTACGTTGGAAATTATCATCTACCCCATCTCACCCATCTACATATGCGATCATGTTCTATATGTCGAGCAGGCTCAACAATTTCTTGGATGTAAAGAATTTATCTGCGTTATTCACTTATTATCCTGACGTTCGCTTCAGTCAACTTTTATGTATCATACCATTGCCACCAGTCAGTCAACTTTTATGTATCCTGCCATCACCGTTAAACATGATAAAAATAATAAATTCATCAAGTCACAATTATATAATATATATTATATTGCAATTTAACCCTTTGCACTCGAATGGTGACTCAGAGGCACCACTAAAAATTGCCACACCATTAGGTATAATGATAAATAAATCAACTGCTGTACACTTAATTGCAATAAAAATTTTATGGTTGTAAGAACGAGTGATAGTAAATGAATCCATATCCAGAAGATTAAATAGATCAGGTAGAATGAAAATATTCTAGGTCAGAAGGAATGTCTTGGTTTTCGTATTAAAACAGCTTAAAGTGCAAAGGGTTAATAGCTACAATTATGTAATATATATTTCATTAGAATTTAATAGTTACGATTAATTATATAGATATAATTATCCAGAAAGAAATATACCCCTGGCTGTCCCATTTTCGTATACTAAGAGTTACTACTTCGCATAATTTGAGATGTAGCGTTAACAGTCTCCTAGTTAAGTTATGTCTCCCAGTAATTGGAAATTATTTCATCTTAACCTACGAATGACTTCTGATATTGCATCGAATGTAGCGGATTTGGTTAGAATCCGTAAAACGCAAAATTGAAAGAGAATACATGCGGCATCATACGCCTCAATTAATCAACTATCATGCAATTAAATAAATTTTAATTGATACATACTTGTAGATTCCTAATCCGGCAATCAGCGTATTCATTGTGCAGTAGTCCCATACGGTAACGTCGCACGAACGTTGCAGAAATCGTCAGAAAGAACACTTACTTCTCTATGCGAAACACTGTAAGTATACACGTACATTAAGAAGCGCAACTTAACCAATAATCACAAGCTTTACATAAATCGCTATTTATTGCTAAAAATATAGAAGAATTTGTTTAATTACTACCCGGAAACATAAAACGTAACACAACTAGAACGTTCCTTCGTTACACCGTCGACCTTCGGGATTCCTCGTCGATCGTCGGGAATTCTCGTCGACAAAATCGTCAGGCATTTGTTTTCACCTTAAACTATGTATACATCGTCCTAACCAAGACCATACTCATCGTCCGACCTCGAGTAATTGCTTCGAAGCCACGATTAAATACGACATATAACAGTGATAGACAAAGTGTATAATAATAAAGTGTATAATAAGTGTACAATAACCCGTTAAGATAATCGCAGTGGTGTAAATCTAAACCGTATCAGTAATCTCATTCTGACTAAATATTTACAGAAGCGACAACTCTCATATAAATATATTCTATTTTATTACCTGTTAATTTTGACTTGACGCGCATTGTATCAGAAAGTGTTATCCACCGTTTCGAATCGTCTCGTGACGTCAGTCTTGTGCATTTTTCTCCGTTATCTTCGATTCACGTCGGCCTACGCGTGTCCTACAACTGTGTTCAAGTCTATAAGCGTATATGGTCTACAGTTTTAGCATGGTAACAGACGTTCCGCCATGCTGGTCGATCGATAGTATATCGAATCTCTCATTCGATTCTCGAACATTGACTACGATCAGTTCGCGTAACCGACAATCTACTAACGTATTCGACGGAATCGTGCAGAATCAAGAAGACGACGGTGTTTCCCAACGGTGGACAGGAATCGTCCGTTTTGCAGCGAAACAGGGAAAAAAGAATTCGCCAGATGCCGAGTTCCCAGGTTTCTCGAGGATGTACCGAAATTTGTAGAGGGCTGTCGCGATCATCGATTCGCGTCCGGCGATAAATCAATCGTGGCCACGGCACGGTGGATCCGAGTTAATTAGCCGACCGCGGCATGTCGGTAAAATTAGACGGCCGTATTTCGTTGCCGCGGTGTTCAGCCGCCGACATCCGCGCACCACCTGATAAGATCGGACCGAGGAGTTATCACACCGAGGCCCGGGGAAATAACGGGGCGACGCGTTTATGGCGACAACTTTTACGGGACATTTTAACCCGTCGGCCGCTTGTAATCGGCCGTATTAATTGGCTTTCAACGGACTCCTCTTCGGAAACTGATTCCCTCCGTTCAACCGTTTCCGCTGGATGCCAAAAAACAGCCGTGGAAGAGAACGACGCGACGGGCAAAGCGAAGGAGCCTTTTTCCAACGGTTTTAAAGAAGAAGAGGTTAAAGCGTCTTGGACGTCGCTCTAGGTTTGTGAGTATTTTTACTATTATTGTTTGAGTGAATCCGTTGCGTGTGAGGTTTTTTTCTGGGAGTAAGCGAATAGATAGGTTACACTGTTGCTATTAATATTTATTGGAACTTTACTTGTTACAATATTGAGGCTGTAATAAGTTTTGACTGTTTGGGTGCGATTGAAAAATTGATTGGACTTCTGCGGTGCATGGCATGGCACTTTGAGTATTATAATTTGGAAGTAACAGCCATGGAAGAGAACGACGCGACGGGCAAAGCGATCGCGTCTTTTTCCAACGGTTTTAGAGAAGAAGAGGTTAAAGCGTCTGGGCGTTGGACCTCTAGGTTTGTGGATAGTTTTACTATTATTGTTTGGGTGAATTCGTTGCGGGTGAGGTATTTTTTCTGGGAGTAAGCGGGTAGATAAGTTACACTGTTGCTATTAATATTTATTGAAACTTTACTTGTTACAATATTGAGGCTGTAATAAGTTTTGACTGTTTGGGTCCGATTGAAAAATTGATTGGATTTTTGCGGTGCATGGTATGGCATTTCGGGTATTATAATTTGGAAGTATTTGCAAAAAGACTATAGTGAATCTTGACTCTTCAGGTGAAATTAAAGAATTGATTTGATGTATATAGCATGGTAACAGACGTTCCGCCATGTTGGTCGATCGAGACTATATCGAATTCTCTCATTCGATTCTCGAACATTGACTACGATCAGTTCGCGTAACCGACAATCTACCAACGTATTCGACGGAAAGTTGCGTTGGGATATGTGAAGTATAAGTCATTTTAAAGCGACTACAGTAAGTTTGGACGTATCAGGTTTGATTTTTAAATTAGACTTCTGCGGTGTATGATGCGGCACTTAACCTCTTCACGGCCTTGGTCACATATGTGGACGTTTAGTTTTTTTATAATTATAGTTACTGTCAATATTGAATAGATCACAATTTTTACTACAGAAGAAAACGAAAATCGTCGTCCTTGCAGAGGTTAAGATACTAAAAGAGCATTAATATTGAAAACTACGTTAAGATCTACAACATACAAGACACTTCAAGTTGATTATAATAAATTTTGTCTTGTTGGGTGTAATTAAATAATTAATTTGGTGCTTTTAGAGTATGGTGCAGTACTTTAGGTGCTAGTAGAGTGTAGGTATTGAAACCTGCGTTGGTATATACAAAGTACAAGTCGCTTAAAAACGACTGCAATAAATCCTGACTCTTCAGGTGTAGCTACAGAATTGATTTAATGTTTCCTGCGTATGGTGCAACACTTTAGGGATTAAAAGAGCGTAGATATTAAAACCTGCGTTGCAATGTATAAAGTATAAAATATTTCAAAGCGACTAAAGTAAATCCTGACTCTTCAGGTGTAGCTAAAGAATTGATTTAATGTTTCCTGCATATAGTGCAGCACTTTAGGTACTAAAAGAGCATAGGTATTAAAACCTGCTACATAGTACAAGAAATTTCAAAGCGTCTACACTAAATCCTGACTCTTCAGGTGCAACTACAGAATTGATTTAATGTCTTCTGCATATAGTGCAGCACTTTAGGTACTAAAAGGGCGTAGATATTAAAACCTGCGTTGCAATGTATAAAGTATAAAATATTTCAAAGCAACTACAGTAAATCCTGACTCTTCAGGTGTAGCTAAAGAATTGATTTAATGTTTCCTGCATATAGTGCAGCACTTTAGGTACTAAAAGAACATAGGTATTAAAACCTACTACAAAATATAAGAAATTTCAAAGCGACTAAAGTAAATCCTGACTCTTCAGATGCAACTAAATAATTGATTTAATGTCTCCTGCATATAGTGCAGCACTTCAGTTACTAAAAGAGCGTAGATATTTTAACCTCCGTTGAGATCTACGACGTACAAGAAATTTCAAGTTAATTAGAATAAATTCTGCTGTTTCGTGTGCAACTAAAGAATTGATTTAATGTCTGCAGCGTATGGTGCGGCGCTTCGGATACTAAAAGAGCGTAAACATTGGAAACCTCCTGGAGATCTACAACGTACAAGAAATTTCAAGTCAATTATAATAAATTCTGCCCGTTCGGGTGCAATTAAAGAATCAATTTGATGTCTGCAGCGTATGGCGCGGCAGTTCAGGCATTAAAAGTGTGCGAATGTTGGAACCCGGCTGGTCTAGGCTCGCGTCAGGGCCGATCGCAAGAGAAGCCGGCCGCGGCAGCTGCGTCAGGCTCACCTGTTGTCTCTGGGCTAATTACGTGGGCCCGATATATAAAACGGCGTGCATGCACCGAACGCGGGTAAGATTTATCGACTCGTTTAACCATCCTGCCCGGGACCGGGGACGAGAGGTGGGGGGGACCACACAAGAAATTAGCCAGGAGTAAGGAAACGTTGGCTTAATTCCGTTAGCACCTTCCGGTCGTCGTCGTCGTTCGATTATCGCGTTGTTTTTCTTCTTCTTTTTGTTTAGTTGCGCCGCCTCGCCGGTTTCTCTGTCCTCTTTCGCACGTTGGTTCACGGTGGATGTTGCCGGAACAGGTTCGCCGACATTTTCGGCCTGGCTCTGTAACGATTTTCGCTTGTCTGCGGAGTTCATCGGCTCGGAGTTGATTAAGTCTCCGTCTCCGGCGCGGAGCGGCGCGCGGTCAAGGGACCAGAGAGCCCGAAGAAGATTTAATCGCCGCGCGCTAGCCTTTAGGCGCCCGTAATTCGATCCTCTGAGCCGGAGGAGCTAAGTATTGAATTTATCGCGAAAACGGGAACCGCGTGCTCCTCTTATCCATGGCATTGGCCCGCCACACGGTCCTCCCATAATCGCCGCGGAAACCTAAGAAATTAATTTTGCCGTTTGCTATACACTATTGTATACGAGATAAGATTCTTTAGCTTTAGCAATCTTTAACTTCAGCTTTAGCGTTTCGGTCCGTTGCTCTACTTTGGCAGCGGGTGAAGCGGTGAAGATGGGGGGAGAAAAGGAAGAGAAGCGTTTCGTTGTGGGCATGCTGGAGGACGGTGAGAACGTCAGTAAGGCAACCTAGCAGACTTTGTATTAGACGCTAGGATGTCGGACGGTGGTTCAGGACGGTTATATGAATCTGTGGCTGATCAGGTACTAGCGGGAAAGTCCCATCCTATTTTCCCTCTGTCGGTTAGCGCAGGAGGTATAGCTGCCATACTTCTATTATTCATCCTTGAACTTCGTTCTCTATGATTTATCCCTTACCGACCATTAGACGAAAATAACCAGCATTACACCTCACGGTTACTGTTAACTCGGAAGTGAACCCTGTTTAATGAGAGGGTTCCTTTTATAGGTTCTTTACGTGGACCTTTGACCTGCCTCAAATGTCTCACCGAACTAGTCAGTCTGCCATCCTTGGTTCAGCAAAATACTGAGTCAGGTTTGGGCAAAGAATAATTTTTAAGAGACCGCGTTACATTTGACTGGAGATACTTAACTCGCAAAGTTTGCAAATCAATGGCAACGTTAAATAAACGATTCTTCGTTGTCCAACGTTAAACGCGATGGTAGTGGAGCGTTGTTGTCGCGAGAGCTAAAATTGACACACGGGGCCGGTAAAATCGAAGCGATTTATTTACCGGAATGATTTTCATCTAGACTACGGGCAAATACCAGACAAAAACGCGTACCGTCGAGTTTTACGATACATAACGCGATTCCTGGTCGAGTGTTGCAAATTTGTTACCCCGTAACTGGTCGAAAACATCCCCGTGACACGCGCTCGGACGATGAAATACTCTGTAAACACAGTTTTCAGATATGCGTTTATCATAAATGGAATGGCTGATTACGGGATAAACGAATAATCCAGAGCGGCGCTGGTCGCGCGCATTTCCTAGTTAAATGGAAAATCATTTTTCCTTCGATTCGCGCTTCGCAATGATTCCTGCGTTGATGCCTGGAAACTCGGCTTGGAAATAATAGGATTACGTGCCATAGTAATTCGAATAAATCTTAGCGTTCAATCGGCGAGAATAGTTTATTGAAAGTGACTCTATCGAGTTGAATTTATTCGTGCGCTTCGTGCACGCAACTTGTACGAGATTAAAGACTAGTTTTTAATAGTTTCGCGTTCGTGTTCAACCCTTTGCACTTTAACACATTCACTGCCCAACCGACAACCTCAAAAATCCCACAAAATCAAAGTAATTTATTTAACGAAGCATCAATTGAAAACTTAAAATGTATGACACAAAGTTATCCTTCAACCTTCTTCTATTCTCCAGATCTCAACTAAATTTAGTGCAACGAATATATTAATGTACAAATTTATGTTTAAACATGGAGAAACTTTACCCTACAACAACGAGTCAGACTCGTGATCAAGATCGTTTAAACATATATTTCCTGAATTTTCTTTAAACGGTAACAACATTTTATTCAATTGTTGATCCTATACGGTCATTGGAGAATAGTTAGGAACACGGTAACTACAAATTTGTCTTTTATTTTTGTCGTTTCGCGGAGGATCAAGAAAATCTAGTCACTGTTATCAGAAAATAAATTGTAGGCCAAAGGGTTAAGCAATTTTAATTCCGAGATCAAGACATCTGTTGAGCTAGAATAGTTCGTGCATATCAAATTTATCACTATTATTCGTATGTGCAACTCTTCAATTTTTACCGATTTGTTAAATGCAAATATGTAAAAATTGTTTCTAATAATATTGTAGAAATTTTGGCTGCTTCCTCGGAGGTGCCATCAAAGAGATAAGGGTTAACGCTTAATGTTGGAGGTTGTTGTATTTAGACAAAAGTTGGTGCAGACCAGTGCACCACTCTGGGTTGACTGTGAGTTGGTCGAGCGACGGGATCACAGTTAGTTATCCTGGGTTTTCCTTGCGCCTGATGGCAAGATGTTGGATGTGAGGGAAGTTTCCGCGGTTAATGACAATGAAAAAGTACAAATGCCTCGGCAAAAATATACTGGGTGCCTAAATTAAGTCTCCGATAAATTAAGTATGTTTTATTTCCTAAAGTAGTTCTTATCTTCGCGGTGAACGCAAAATCGCGCAGCAATTATTTCAAATTCCGTAGAATCTCGTTCGGTAAACCGTCCAATAAGACTTTTCTAGAGCTATCGATAAAAATACTTGTTCCCACAAAAGTTTAGCGATCGTTGAAAAAAAGGGAAAGAAAGAAACGAAACTAGTTCGCCGGTTCGTTTGAGAATTCCTCTCCCTCCGGTGATCCAGAACGATCGACGTATTTATTGCGGCTGAAAATCACTCGGCCTAAGAGCGTGTGCTGCCTTGGATACGGTGCCCCGTGAGATATTAATCGCGAGCGTCGCCGCTTTGCATAATTTTGTAATGCATCCTGTCAGCGGCCGATAGCATCGTTTCGCACGGCAAGAAAACGCACGTGGGTGTTTTGCGCGGCGCGGCTGCGGAACGTACGGCTCGCTCCTACCGCGTTTACGTAAGCCTGATAGATTGGAATTATTCGCGAAATTTATGTAGCTCGCCGCGAAACGACGCCGCCGACGACGCCGCGCGCCGCCGCCGCCAGTCCGCAAGAAAATCCGCGCGCGCTGCTTGTTCTGCATCGGCGAGCGTTTATTAAGTGTTCGCCGCTGTCGCCGCCGCGAAACGAAATCGTTATGCGAGTCGGAGAGCAGTCCCGGGGCCCGATTCCCCGTGGATTTTTCACGAGGGAGAAGGGCCCGGCCGATCGTTCCGCGCTCGCTCGAGGACGTTCTCTTGTACCGGGAAGATTAAGTGCCGCGAGATACTTCGTCGTGTAGATCCGTGATTCCCGGCCTTGGCAGAATTTTTCTAGACACCGGAGAACGAGCTCCGGACTGCTCGGCAGACTCTGGCACGCTTCGACACCGATCCCACGTCGGCTCTGCCCGGATTCAACCGTCAGAAATCGTTCGATGTCTACCGGCGACTCGCAACGCTCGATCCGGGAACGATAGATCCGCCACGATTTGTTTCCGAGCGAACCGGTAGCGTCAGGATTCGACGCAACCGGCCAGTCTAAATGCGAACACGCGCGGACGAATTCGCTCGGACTATTTGCCACGACAAATCATGGCGTTCCGCTTTGGAGGAGGAGGAGAATGAGCACCGGATTTGACAAATAAACTGAACGGAAGACGCGATTCGCCGTGCAACGAGCCGTCTAAAAACCAGATGGTCCGCGCGCTGGTCGGAAGAAAACGCGCGCCGCGCGGACATTGTCATCGTTTTGCGCGATAATTTAACGGGCCGTCAGACATCTGAAACGCCGCGCGCGAGCACGCCGGACCGTTCGTGTGTTTCATTTCACATTTTCGATTAGCCGAAACACGACCGTCCCCCCGCGCCTTGTCCACTCTCTCTCCCTCGCTAAAAGCCTCTTCTATTTCCTGTCAGCGGGAGTCTGTAATCTTCCTCCTCTTCTCTCTCTGCTCGTTCGCTTATCCGGATGTTCGTCCGCCTCTGCCCTCGCAAGCTTGCTTTATTTTCCCTTGACACGTTTTCGATCCTGATTCTTCAAGTTTCTTCCGGTTTTCAATGGACTCTGTAGGATAGATCTCGGGTCGATCGGTTATTTAACTGAAAAGGGTTAACAGTGAAATCCAAAGCTTGGCGTGGGAAAGACTGACTTTTCTTAGTCCCTTCGATGTGGAAAACAGCTTCGGGGAAAATGGGGGAAAAGTTGTCGTCCGATGTCCGTTTAGAAAATTGTCAATCTTTGTATTTTGAGTTTCTTTTATTTCACTTGTTCGCGCGGGCCACCTTTCTGTTTCCTTCACGATTTCTTTTTTGTTAAATAATTTTTATCATTTTTCCCTATCGGACCCTCATCAGGGTGTATCTCAAAGACTTATAAAATTCGTTTTCCTGTAAGTGCTTGCAGGAACACGATGTGCTTCCAATCCTCCCCGCTGTGGCGACCAACGTCGCTTAGGCTCGACTATAGCGCGTTGCCTGACGCACCCATTCAACCACTCTATCCAGGCATACTTCTAACTATTCTTCAGTCATTCCCATCGAATCCATTCCTCGAGTTTTCCCATTGCTTAAACATCTTCGTCTACCTATTCTCCATCGTTTCTCCCCTAAATGTCGAGCATCCCACAAGGCGAATAATAAACGTGTTCTCGACTCGTTCTCAAATTCCCACCCTCTCCGCCGTTAAAAGTCTCCTCCTTTTTCCTAATTCCGTAGAACCGTCAATTCGTTCCTCCGGTTTCTCGCAATTCGTGGCTCCTTACAATTGCTGCTCGCGATTCGCGGGCTCCTGGCTCTCTCGAGCAGGCGGCGCGGCAATAAATTTTCGCGCGCCGACACCGAGCAATATTTCCTTGCCGTTTGTACGCGCCAGCTTCTCTTTTTGCCCGGGGTCCCCGCGGTACACGCGGATAAACGCGCTGCGTATTACGGTTAAACGTCGACGAGGAAAAAAAAAGGGAAAGAAAGGAACAACAAGGAAAAAGGATGGGAGGAGGCGGACGACGAAAAGGAAGAGGACGACGACAACGACGACGACAACGACGGCGACGACGGCGACGACGACGACGACGACGACGACGACAACGACCAAGAAGAAGAGAAGGCAAAAAGGACGAGAAGAAAGCACGCCCGTTCCATTTCAATTTGCGAAATGGCGCGCAGCTACCGGTCGCGGCTCGGCGCGGCTCGGCGCGGCGCGGATCGTTGCTCGCCGCGTTGTCGCTGATGTCGCCGCGGCTTCCTTTGCCTTCGGATCCGACCACTGAAAGCTGATTTCATATCTCGCATTCCCTGAATACTGGCATCGATTCGATCGACCGCCACCAACTCCCACTGGACGAGAGCTGTCCGCCTCTTCTCTCCCCACTCTCTCTATCTTTCTCTCTTTCTCGTTGCTCACCCCTTTCCTCTCGCTCTCTCCTCCTCGCACTCTTTCTCGATCCCATCGCTAACTTACCGCAAACATTACCCAATTGCCAGCGACTTTGACAGCCTTGCTAGCACGCCTGGTATCGCGCAAAAATTTTATCGAAGATGGTAGAGCGTCCGTTCAGCGGAGTCCAGCGTAATTACGCTGATTCCAGAAGTCGAACTGTTTGGATAACGACATTTCTCTTTTGCTTCTCCTTCTTTCTGGCTCTTTCTCGACTTCATCGGTAGCTTACCGCAAACGTTAGCCAATTGACAGTGACTTGGACAGTCTTTTCAGCACTGCTGGTATCGTGCAAAAATTTTATCAAAGATGGTAGAGTGTCATTCAACAGAGTCAATTGTGACCACGCTGATTCCCAAAGAGGAACTGTTCGGATAATGACATTTTTCTTCTTCTTCTTTCTCCTACTGGCTCTTTCTCGACTCCATCGCTAGCTTGCCGCAAACGATTGGCAGTGATTTTGATAGCCTTGCTAGCACTCCTGGTATCGCGCAAAAATTTTATCAAAACGGTAAAGCGTCATTCGATGGAGTCAATCGTGACCAAGTTGGTTCGAAAAGTCGAACTGTTTGGATAATGACACCCCTCTTCTTCTTCTATCTTCTCTTGGCTCTTTCTCGACCCCATCGCTAGCTTACCGCAAACATTATCCAATTGCCAGCGACTTTGACAGTCTCCCTAGCACTGCTGGTATCGCGCAAAAATTTTGTCAAAGATGGTAGAACGTCAACGAAGTCAATCGTGACCATTTTGATTCCCAAAGTCGAACTGTTCGGATAATGATACCCCTCTTCTTCTTCTATCTTCTCTTGGCTCTTTCTCGACTCCATCGCTAGCTTGCCGCAAACGTTACCCGATTGCCAGTGACTTTGATAGCCTTGCTAGTACTCCTGGTATCGCGCGAAAATTTTATCAAAACGGTAAAGCGTCATTCGATGGAGTCAATCGTGACCAACTTGGTTCGAAAAGTCGAACTGTTCGGATAACGAAACAACTCCGATAGTGAGACTTAATTTAATGCTAATTTCAATTATTTCACGCGTGTAGCAATTTGTTAAACACAAAGACGTTTAGTACTGTCGAAATTACTTCAATTAGAGTACAGTCATTTTTAATAGTTTATTTTAAATTATAAATGTATTGTTGCTTTATCTTGATTTTGTTCAAATTTCCCGGAGAAGAAACACAATTTTGTTTAAACCATGCGTGTCGTAATTGATGCACACAATTTTTCTTTTGCATTAGGAACCTACTGTTATATTATTTCCATTTTGTTGAACTTACTAAAAGATGAAACGCAACTTTGTTTCAACCATGCGTGTCGTGCTTGATGCAAACAATTTTTATTTCGTATTAAAAACGTACTATTATGCCATTTTCGTCTTGTCGAGATTACTAGAAGAGGCGACAGAATTATATTTAAACAATGCAGACAATTTTTAGAGCACTATAGCTTAGCCATAAGTGTGTGAAATTCGATCATCTCGCTTCCCCTGTTAGTTTAAATTTGTTCACCACGGTCGACGATCAAAGTACGATTCGAACGACAAAGATAATCTTTGCAATGCGGTGAAGGCGTACCGGGTCGTTCCAGACCCGCGATGGTTTCGGATAGGAACACCGTCGTGGAGTATTTAGGCGGTGATTTCTAATGAAGCTACGGGCGAGCGAAGTCATTGATAATTGCTTCTGCTCAAATTGATGTTCCCGCCGCGAGGAAGCGCGCGAACTTGATACCAGCCAAAGATACCCTAATTAATTTCAGCCCGAGGCTTCCAATTACCCACAAAGTAACCGGGGTTAACTCTTGAGCCACAGGTTTCGCGGAACACTAACGATCCCCGGGTATCGACGTCGCCGTTGCCACCGGTGCCGATCATCGGCATCGTTATTATCGTTGCCACGCTTATCGTAATTATCATCGGTCTGCGGATACAACAACAAAAAAAAAAAAAAAGAAAAGCCGTAAAGAAAAATAAAAACGAAATAAGAACACAAAAATCAGCTATCGATCGTGCTCCAATTACTTCCGTTAAAAGCGCCTCCTATTAAGTTATAAAATTCAAGGCTTCGTTATGCCACTCTTTTACTAAAAAGGAAACGCGATCCGACACGATATAAAAATGCCTCTCGAAAAATCTTATTAACGAACCGTTCTTTTTCATGGCAATCACGAAGATTATGTTTCCATTATTCTTGATTTTAATACATAAATTTTAAGATCGTCCGAAAAAACGGATGGCAGTCTCGATCGGACGTGAAAGAACAGATCGTTAACGATGCTTTCGGGGACCGCAGCGTCCAATCGCGTTAGTCCCTTTTCAATTATACTTCGGAATAGAAGCTCGAAGATCCTCCGAGGATAAGGGTCCGAGGACTCGCTCGAGCTATTAGATTCCAAAGTTTATTCCAAATTTTGTGACGACTGTAAAATTAGTAAATCTCGAAGTTTATTTGTTCACAAATTAATAGCCTTCATTCTGATTCGCTTAAAAATTAGTAGATCCTTAGCTTGGCATAATTAAAATACTCCTAAGCTTCGGGCACTTTAAAATTACTAATTTTAAACTTTACATATTTAAGAATCCTTATGTCTAGTTTGAAATATTTAAAAGTTAGTAGACTCTCTCAGTCTGATCAGTTTAAAAATTAAGTTTGCTTCGTTTATTAAAATATCATGTCTTCAGCTGGGCACATATAGGGATCAGTGAATTCTAATATTGAAGCTTCGAAAAATTAACAGATCCTTAGCTTGACACAATTACAAATCAGTGCATCCTAATTTAAAATCACTCAAAAGTCACTTAAAAATGGTCCTCAATCTATTTGTGAGAAAATTAGTAGATCTTCAACTTGCGTATAAATCAGTAAACCTTAATATTGAAGAATTAAAAAATTTGACACGAAGATTATGTTTCCATTATTCTTGATTTTAATACATAAATTTTAAGATCGTCCGAAAAAACGGATGGCAGTCTCGATCGGACGTAAAAGAAGAGATCGTTAACGATGCTTTCGGGGACCGCAGCGTCCAATCGCATTGATCCCTTTTCAATTATACTTCGGAACAGAAGCTCGAAAGATCCTCCGAGGATAAAGGGTCCGAGGACTCGCTCCGAACTGAAAAACCCGTATATGCAAATTTCGCTCGGCTCAAGACGAATGTAGTTGTCTTCGCCGCAATTGGCGAAGTTCAAAGCGAAAGAAAAGCAAGAAAGAGTGGCGAGAGAGGCGTTTTCCAACAAAGAGGCGATCCCGATCGGGAAGATTAGACCTTGATGATTATCAGGCCGTGACAATGAGCATCGGCGGGCCAGAAAAAGGGCACGAGCGCTGCCTTTTCCACGCGGTTTCCGCTCCCGGTTCCCGCGCTCTTTCCCCGACAATGGCACATAAACTGGCCGACAATGTACCGGCCACGTTATTAAATTATCCTCGTTAAGAAGTTTCCAACCGGCTGCGGCACGTTTAACATTCTACCCATACCGCCGCTTTGTCTCAGAATCGCGAGGATCGCGGAAATGTTTCTGCCGGCAGAAACGTTTCCCCCGCATCGATGAGGAATTTCCTCTGCCCTTTTTCTCTCCGAGGAGCTCGACACCCAGGCTAGTCCCGAGAAAAGAAGCCTAACCTTCCCCTCGCGGGTGCAGCGACCCCAGAAAATTAGAAAAATCACACTGGCAGTATTTTATCTGTCGTTATTCACTCGTGCAAGTTTCCAGAAAATTACAGAACTACAATGTCTTATTTGTTGTGCATATATTATTTGCGGACTGCCGATTTTGTGCATTTGCGATGGAAATGTGCGATTTTAATGGACGGGAAGTTTAAGAGAACTTACAAGTTGTTGAAAATGACACTAGCAGCATTTTATCAGTCGTTATTCATTCGTGCAAGTTTCCAGAAAATTATGAATCTTTGCTTGATTTCGTCGATCTTGCAATTCTAAAAAATTACAGAACTACAATATCATATTTGTTGTGCGTATGTGCGGACTGCCGGTTTTATGCATTCGCGACGGGAATGTGCAATTTTAATAAACGGGAAGATCAAGAAAGCTTGCACGTCGAAAGAGCGAAGAACAAGAGTGTTCAAGTTCTAGATAGCGAGTGTAGCTCATCTCTGTCACCCGACAGAATCCGCGAACGATAAAAATGTCGAGATCGCGGGTTGATCGTTGTGGGAACGATCCGTATTTCGGCGAAAATCAGAGGAACACAGCGCTGAGAAACCGGAAGCTGCAGGGAGTCGGACGAGGTAAAGAGGACACATAAAGAAATGAGTGAAAAAATGATCGGATAATAACGCCGGCTGCTGCCACGGATCGCATAAATAATAATTATCATGAGAATTATCGAGGAAAACGTGGACGCCGCGGAAGCAGCTTTCGGTCATCGACGATTTATGGGATGGCGTTCACAATGGACCTTGGATCGGCTTGGAACGATGGGAAACGAACTGTCTTCGCCACAGAGACGCGTCCATGGAAAACTGCGGTGTTCCAACCGTTCAAACAAAAAAAAAACGAAACCAATTATAAAGGCGGGAAACGCAAGATCACAGATGAGAACGCGCCCCAAGACTGGTTCCTACAACATTCACTTGTAACAGCAGAAATTTTCCTCAGATGAGAAAATTTGCAGGCAATTGTCCTTACGCAACTTCAAAATTATTTGGACGAGCTTCGAGAACGAGCTATTAGATTGGTTTATTCCAAATTTTTAAAAACTAGTAAATCTCCAGGTTTATTCGTTCACAAAGTCGCGCCACGGCTGCAATTCGATTCCGATCGACTTAAAAATTGGCATACATTCTGACAGCGCGTCTAGAAACGTGTAGTCA
>CM052082.1:19508458-19547371 GCA_028453745.1 Agapostemon virescens
TCTTCATCACGAGTCTGACTCGTTAAAGTACGGGAAGGGGTTAAAGCGCGGGAATGGCGAGCCAGGAGTTTCTTTTACTCGAAACGCCGACGTTCTTGGATCTTTCATGCTTATTATTGAGGATTTTTAATTTTCGAATACAGATTGAACTTAATCGCCTTGCAGAGAAAAAAGAGACCCAAAAATGGGGAGACGTTGCGCGGGTGAAGAAAGTTGTACGGAAACTTATTATATACCGCATCGCCAAATGGTCAACGGACCCCTGGCTTTTATGGCTTGACCTGAGCCTAAGTCAAGCAGAGAGTCGAGCAAGCGGAAAACGTGAGATTCAAAATATAAGCTGTTCTTAATACTTATAACAAGATCTAGAGGGCCTGCGAAAACTTAACCCTTAACACTCCAATGGCGCCTCTGAGGCGGCACTAAATATTGCCATGCTGTTAGCCAAAATAACTTTGACCTCACTGTGATTGCGTTTAAAAAATCGGTAGAAATTAAAATATTACGCGTAGTTGAATTGTAGTTCGAAGCACCACTGAATTCTAGAAAGGTTTTTCTCTTCCCAAAGACTTCCTAGACTTGGCAAACAAGTACCGCAAAGTTCAACAGGTTCTACAGAGATTCAATATGGAAAATAGTACGCGAAGCTCCTGTAAATGAACACGTACTTCTGTACGTACGAATGTTTCGACGAAAGGGTTTTCCAGAAGAATAGCAAAGTTCGTCGATCGTCGAGGACGCGATTAATCGTCTTTTCTCGTTATGGGGAATCGAATGGGAGAGATTTGATAGAAAAACTAGCCGGAGGCAAGCTAAAAACGGTTGGTATCGCGAATGACTTTTTAAGCAACCGCTAATCCAGTCCCGAGGGGTTGGCTATGCTAATATCGCCGGAGACCGAGTTCCATCTTGCTGGAAGACAACGAAAAGACGAGCTGGTTTCGTGATCGAATCGATTACCGTGAGACTGGATGGCTGCTCGCGGAATAAAATCGAAAAACGAGCCGCATTCGAGCCGGCCGATACACCCCCGTTCACGAACCCACACTCTTGCAAAACGAAGTAAGCTCGTCCGCAAACGATTCCGTTTTAAACATCTTAATATAAAGTTAAGCAAACTCTTGAAATAAAATGATTCGCCACGTCCTAATCGATCTAAGCCAGCCGCAGCAAAAACGTCTAAATTATGTTATATTTAATATAATTTATTTATTTAAATTATATTATACAAAATTATACTCTCCGACAAAGTTGAGACGAAAGATTCTGCATCCAAACCGAAATAGGGGATGGGTTTAGTTTAGATTATAAAATTAACCGTACTGAACAGTAAACTGAGCTAACTGCAATCTACGCTGACTACAAACTGAACTAGAAACTATTAATTTTAAATAGTTAGAAAAAAATAGTTAATAATAGTTAATTAAAAATAGTTAATACTAATAATAAAAATAGTTAATAAGTACAGTTTTGTCTGTTGAGGCTTTCGGGTGTAAGCCTTACGTAAGTAGATTATAAATAGTCTAATAACTAAAATAAAAGTATCCCTTTTCTTTCTAGGTTTAATAAATTGCAATGAACCATTAAAACATGAGCATTATTCTCATAAATGCAGAAAATCCGTGAACCGCGGAAATATCGAAGGGGTGCAAATCGATTTCGTCGTACCAACGGCTCCTATGTTCGTCCTAAGTGATACATAATCGTTTAGCGCGTTTCACAATAGAAAATCAGGTGAGTCGGAGGAAGAAGAACAGGATCCGTGTTCGATCAGTGTCTGAATCGTTCCGGACGAGCAATTATCGGCCACATAGGAGAAAAAATGGCGGGGGACGGGAGTGAAAGGATTGAAACGGTGTCACAGGCGGTGAATCGATTGCGTTGCATTAATTGACCATGAAAATGGAATGTCACGGCTCGTAGATTTTCCAGATTAGGTATTGCCGTGACTGCGGCGCGTTTCAGGCCGCGGTCGCGTCGCCATATTTTCCACGCGGTGTCCATCGCGTCGTCGTTCAACTGCGAAAATGAGAGATCTATCTATCGATAGTGCTCTCCCGTGGTTTTCCACGAAGCAGACTCCCGAGACTATCGTTTTCATCTACTGCGAGAGAGGGAGAGAGATCATCAGTTTCCTTTTTAATCGTACCAGTTTCCCTGCTTTGCCGATTTTTCATAAAATTCGCTTTCCAACTTATTCGTAAAGACATTTAAGAATATTCTCTGAGACATTTTCCATGCTTCTGCAATTTTCCGCTTTATTATCGTTCTCTGACACTTGTTACTCAGATAAAACTATTCGCCATCGAGGTCGACGATTTTATTTTTAATTTTTATCGCGTTTCCCTGATTCATCGATATTTGCAGAAAATTTCCTTTCCATTCGTTCAAACTCTTCGCGAAGCTATTTAAAAATATTCTCTGCGACATTTTCCATACTTCTGCAATTTTCCACTTTATTATCGTTCTCTGACATTTGTTACTCAAATAAAACTATTCGCCATCGAGTTCGATGATTTTATTTTTAATTTTTATCGCGTTTTCGCGTTTCCCTGATTCATCGATTTTTCCAGAAAATTTTATTTCCATTCGTTCAAACTCTTCGCGAATCCATTGAACATTCTCAGCGACATTTGTCATGCTTCTGCAATTTTCCACTTTGCTATTGTTCTGTAAACATTGTTGCCCAGCGAATGAAACTATTCGCGATCGAGTGCGATGATTTTATTTGATATTTTTATCGCGTTTTTGCGTTTCCCTGATTTATCGATTTTTCCAGAAAATTTCCTTTCCACTCGTTCAAACTCTTCGCGAAGCCATTGAACATTCTCAGCGACATTTGTCATGCTTCTGCAATTTTCCACTTTGCTATTGTTCTCTAAAAATTGTTACCCTGCGAATGAAACTATTCGCTATCGAGTTCGATAATTTTATTTAGAATTTTTACCTCGTTTGCCTGATTCATTGATTTTTCATAGATTTCGCTTTCCAACGATTCATACTCTTCGCGAAGCCATTTAAAAATATTCTCTGCGACATTTTCCATGCTTCTGCAATTTTCCGCTTTATTATCCTTCTCTGAAATTTGTTATTCAAATAAAACTATTCGCGATCGAGTTCGATGATTTTATTTTTAATTTTTATCGCGTTTCCCTGATTCATCGATTTTTCCAGAAAATTTCCTTTCCATTTGTTCGAACTCTTCGCCAAGCGATTGAACATTGCGACATTTTTCATGCTTCTGCAATTTTCCACTTTACTATTGTTGTCTAAAATGTGTTCCCAAGTGAATGAAACCATTCGCGATCGAGTTCGATGATTTTATGTTTCATTTTTATCGCGTTTTCGCGTTTCCCTGATTCATCGATTTTTCCAGAAAATTTCCTTTCCATTTGTTC
Organism: Agapostemon virescens; assembly: GCA_028453745.1. Taxonomy (NCBI): domain Eukaryota; kingdom Metazoa; phylum Arthropoda; class Insecta; order Hymenoptera; family Halictidae; genus Agapostemon; species Agapostemon virescens. The sequence goes on from CM052082.1 coordinate 19,511,857, forward strand.
GAACTCTTCGCAAAGCGATTGAACATTCTCAGCATTTGTCATGCTTCTGCAATTTTCCACTTTACTATTGTTCTCTAGTTCCCCAGCGAATGAAACTATGCGCGATCAAGTTCGATGATTTTATTTAGAATTTTTACCTCGTTTGCCTGATGCATCAATTTTTCAGAAAGCTGCCCATTCATTCAAATTCTTCGCGAAACGACTGAAGAACATTCTCTGCGACATTTGCAATGCTTCTAGAATTCTCTGCTTTATTCTTGTCCTTCTTTCGTGAAAACTCTTCGCGATCGATGATCTTTAGAATTATCTCATTTTTCCTCGCTCGCTAATTTTTCAACGATATTCGTTCCTGCAAAATATTTGCAATATTTTCACGCTATCCCGCTTCCTAATCGAAACTCGACGATGTTCTCAAAAAGTTTCTCCCATTCGCGTGCATTGTCTCGTGTTTTTCAAAGGAGTTTAGTTCTTCGATCGAAACTGTTCGCGACGGAATCCTCGGATTTCCTTTGGAGCGGCGGGTCGCGTGTTTCCACGGGGAAAGAGGTTTTCCTTTGGAGAAATGATTTCCAGCAACGCCCCGAGGGACGTTCGCGCACGAAGCGTAAAAGTGGCCGCGCATGAAACATTCATCGCCGGCGAGGATAATCGAAGGAGGTTAAGCATGCGACGAATTCCGCCGGCGAGCGTTTAAACATTTATGGATTAACATTTTTATCACGCGACCATTCGTACCCAAGGTGAACGGAAAAATTATACCGTTCTTGTCGATTCTGTCTGTTCGAAGCGGTGCGTCGTCGTCGTCGTCGTCGTCGTCGTCGTCGTCGTCGTCGTGGTCGTCGTCGTCGTCGCGGCCATTAACAACCGGCCGATATTTATTCCCGTATCGCGTCGCTCGGCGTTTCGTTATTTAAATAAATTTGATAGATACCCAACCGCCTCATTATCCGGCGATAATTTCCGCCTTTTTCTCTCTCTCTCTCTCTTCGGTGCCACGACCAACGCAGAAGCTCTCCTCTCGGCTCTTTCTTTCTCTCCTCTGCTCGTTTTTTCTTGCACGTCCCTCGAGCAAGCGAGAGAGAGAGAGACAGAGAAAGAGAAAACACAAGAGAAAGGACGAATACGGCGAAGGAGGGAGAGGAAGCCATTAAAAATTTCAACATCGATTACGATGATCGTCGTCTCGCAAAAATTGTAAAATTAATGGGGAACACCCAGGCGAACGAGCCGACGCGACGTTTCGCAGATTTCGCGATTACGTTCCACGGTTACGACGAAACGTCGTGATTATTACTCTTTTTAGCGGCGACTCAGGCGCCGAGGAATACGTACACGGCTGCCTTCCGGATATACCATACCGACCCGGTTGCGTAGGCTATTTTTTTCAGACACTGTATACCGATTTTATGGCAGCCATCAGCCTCTGCCGAACTGTCTGCCCGCTCGCTGCTGTAATTATCGTTTCGGAACCGCTGAAAACGACGCCGCGACGAACGTACGCTTTTTGACGTCAAACGGTTCCCGTGTCGTTCTCAATTCTTCCACGGTAACGTAGACAACATGAACGATTTCGTTTGGTCGTTTTATGCAGTCCGTAACAACGGCCAGGCGAAACGTCGAACGACAGGGACATTAGAATATTCTAATCGTTAGGATGGAAAACGAATTTCTATGCGACTTCGACTTGTCATATTTGAGACGGAGGTATTATTATCTATAGACTGCGGCTTTTATGCATTTATCGTAAAAACGGATTGGTAGAATTTTACAGATTTAACAATTTAACACTTTGACTGCTAAACTAAAAGCTACAAAAATTTTATGCAATCGAAATTGGACATCGAATACAATAAAAATTTGTGGAATGAAATGTTAAATGTACAGTCGTCCTCCTACCTTCCTACACTTTCAGGATCACCATTGACTTTGGTACAACGAATACATTAACGTGAAAATTTATTTCGATTGAATTATTGAATAACTCTCCAATCTCCTTGCAATTTTTGGATCGCCAATAGCTGCAACGGCTACACGAAAATTCGTTTAAAAACCGCGACGTCGATAAAGATTCCGTCGACGTGTCAGTCGAAAAATTCTCTTTGCTCCTTCGGTTTATAAATCGTTGCCTTTTAAAAAATTGTTGGAAACACTTCACGCGCTGAAGCACTTCGGACAGAAGATTAAAACAGTGTCGATCATCGACAACCAACTTCATTCGAAATATTTTACTTTGCAATTTTCCAAGTTATAAAATTGCTTTCAAAATGATCGACAGATTTCTTTATTAAATCATGCTTTGCGATAACAATCGAAACAAATATAAAAAGCCTCAAAGGCGCCACTAAAAATTGCCATACTATTATTTAACACGTTGAATGCCACGGTGGTCACCGATGACCAGCACCACTGTATCGTTTAAGAATGATTATCATTAACTTAATGGCATTCAACATCGATTTATTATCGTGAAAGTTTATCAGATTGTAGCATGAGGTGAAATCTTCATTATTCACTAACTAATAATTCCCTTTAACAACATTGATCGCTTCTATCAATGAAACAAATGAAACTTGTCTAAACTACACGAAATATGCTCGGCATTCAACATGTTAAACAATTTTCACATCGCTACGTTTCCACTCGAGAAATCGATAAAAATGTTAACTAAATACGAGTAATTAATTTCATATGTAAAAAAGGAGACAAACTATGCACAAGTAAACAACTATACACTATTACAGATAAAAATATTGTTTAGTCGTTGCAATGGAATTGCTTCGAGCGTTTCAGGATTAACCCTTAGCACTCCAATGGCTCCTCTGAGGCGACATTAATAATTGGCAGAATACTATTCAAAACAATTTTTACATTAGCATATTTGTATTTAAGAAGCTAGTAAAAATTGAAGTGTTGCACGCACGATTAATAATAACAAATTTGATATGCACGAAAGGAAGTAAAATGTCTCGAGTTAGGAATTAAAATTGCTTCGAGCGCTCCAGGGTTAAATCTTAGCAACTCCGTCCTCAAAATCCGCGAATGGAATAACGAGACACGCGACGATCGCGAGTTATCTGCAAAATTAAGCGGTTCGGTTGTCGGGTAGGGAGGAGACGAAGGGTCGAACGTTTCGCGTAGACTTTTATTAAGAACCTGGATCGATTCTCCGTGTGACAAACGACACCGTCGAGATTTCGAGCCCGCGGAACAGCTTCTTCCGGCTCGTTAGGCGAGCCACCGGGCCCTCGGCGAGGGCTCGCCGGGCCCGACGGCGACGACGACGAATCCTTCTCGAGGCATTTTCTCGTGTCCAGAAACGGGTCTCCCGCGCGCGCGCATGAATTATTTATGCTCACGTACGCGCCGCTTGTTTACAGCGCGTCGCGATATTTCTCGGTACGAAGAAAAAGGAGCCGTAGAATTTCGCGTTTCTGATGCTGCTCGAACGAAAAACAGACGGGCAAAAAAGCAAATGGGACTGCAGAAAGAGAGAGAGAGAAAGAGCGAGAGAAATCACGAGAGCAAGAAAAAGAGAGACGGAGAGGACGAAAGAGAGAAAGAGAACGAGGAGAATAAACTGTGCCGGCCTACACGCGGGGCCCGATCGATTCTAATTATACAATCATGCAATTTGTACGTTCACGTGCGATTAAGTCGTTAGGTTTTATGGGGTACGCGACGGAAAAATTAAGAGGCTCGCCTCGAGCTGCCCCCTCCAACAATTTTTTCGCGGCCGTGGGCCGTTTTTTGTTCGACCGTCGACGTCGCGCCACCCCGATCGCGACAACGATTATTACGGTAATTACGTCGAGGATCGATGCGTGTCGTCGTCACGGATTTTCCTCCGTTTGCGGTTTCCGTTTCGATCGGTTTATCGGGCGGATCGATCGAAGTCCGTCGGAGCCGCGACGCCGGCAGCCGAATCCCATGAATATTCACGCCGGCAACCGAATCGTCGGGTTGATTAAATTTTAAACGATACACCTCGGCCTCTCCATTACCCGGGACTAGAAGTTGATCACTTACCGCTTGGAAAGTCGATGGAGATCATCAGGAACGATGCGGTCGATCCACAGGGCGCTCGATCGCCTGGATCCGATGGCCTCGGTCGCGTACCAGCCATCGCTTTCGTACTTGCCGATACTTCGCGCCGAGGATACAAGCGAGCGGATCGCATTGTACGAGCTGTTTGTAACCGCGACTTTATCGAATTCCTTTCGCGGAGACTCGATGGAGAACGATCTTCGATAAGATCATCGATCAATTTTTACGAGGGACACGCCGCGATTGATAGACTGCGGATTTTTTGGCGAATGAAAAATTGGCGAGAAGCGCGAGCTAGTTTATTTCTTTTTACTCGATCGTTTAGACTCTTTGATTTACCATTTTCTTTGGGGCCAGTTATTATTATAATTATTTGATGAATTATGTATTCTAAAGAATAGAAGTTGAGGTCGTTTAACCCTTTGAGGAGGAATGTCGTCTTATTGGCGACAATGTTAATCGTTAATTATTGTAATAACGTAAGATCGGTTTATACAGTGGGGGACAAAAGTATTCGTACACTCTTTAAACCTAAATAATTTTTTTAAGATTGGACCAAACGTCTTGACTTTTTTTTTGAACAATTAGTTGCATTGATTTAATAAATTTCAGTTTGAAATAAAAATGTTTTAAAAAATGTCTGTTTTACTTTTCCACGTAATTTCTACCAGTTAGAATTATTTCAAAATTAGTTTTGCATATCATTTAGTAAATCAATGCTGCTAGTTGCTCAATAAAAGTCAAGACGTTTGGTGCAATCTTAAAAAAGTTATTTAGGTTTGACGAGTGTACGAATACATTTGTCCCCCACTGTATTTTTATTTTCAGAGCTAAAAGTAGTAATACAAGATTTAATTTTTTTAAGAGAATATTTCTAATGTATTCGAAAGTCCTCGTCTGCAAAGGGTTAAATGGAATACAGTAACATTTACGTTTGTTGGATTTTGTTTAATATTTTGAGTCTGACTTGTTATAATATGGCAAGGGGTTAATATGGAATTGATTCAATAAGATTTGTAAATTGTTTAATAATTTGTGATGCCAATATAAATGATGGAATTGTTTGTGCATATCTGAAAATAAACTTGTAATCAAATCCATTTGATTTGAAAGACTTTTCGAGAATCGAGCTCGTAAAAATGGCGATTTTGCGAAATTGTTTGCTGTACTTCTTCATTCTAGTATTTATTACTACAATAATCCTTTCGAACTTGTATCAATCGCATTCTGTGATTATTACAAAGAAATATCACCGCGTTTAGGGCTCAGGGGTTCCAATGTTAATCCTTTGCATTAACGGCGCCACCAAAAATTACCATAATATTATTTAAACGATTATTACATTGCTACGTTCGCAGTTAAGAAATCGTGAAAAATTTTAGCGTCCTAAGTACGACTAATAATAATTAATTTCATATGCAAGAAAGGAAATAAAGTATGTAGAATGGAGTTGTCATAGGTAAAAATATTGTTTCGATTTTGGCATAGAATTGCCTCGAGAGCAAAAGGTTAAATCTCATTACAGTTCCGCGCATTTTTGCCATATAAAATCCACAGTCTTATCAATGCAATTCGAAACTCTTCAACTCGGCATGGGATCATTAAAAAACTGTTAAAAACAAATTTGAGTGCAATAAGAAAAACGATTAGGCGATTGATTCTAATTTAAAATGGCCAGGAGACTATTCTTCAAAAGTGACGTAAATAACGACGCAGTTGCTTCAGAACGGATACAGGCTGGTTAAAAATCCTTGGATTATTTATCCTCGCCGAAGAACGACAGAAAGACAGTCGAATACTGCGAAGTGCACGAAGGTCCACGTCTGTTTGAACGACCTGTAGATTCGGAAGGTCGCCGGAGACAGTGGTCGTTCCCTGTCTCGTTAACTTCGACTTCGCCAAGAGCGGGGTTCGCACCTGGCGTTCCCGCAGTCCCTTAATTAATAAAAATATGGACTGGGGGAAAATTGAACGAGATGCGATCTGGTCGGCGAAGATTGTCGGCCGGTGAAATTCCAGAGTTAACGACGAGAGGGGTCCGCCAAGTGCGAATCGCGGAATCGGCGAATCGACGGACGAGTTCGAATGATGTTTCGCCGGGGAGCCAGAAAACAGACATGCTTGTATTTTTAAATTAATGTATGTATGTATATATATATATATGTATAGAGTTCTTAGTCGCGTGAGTAAGGGTATTTCGAGGAGTCGGGGGGAGGGAGCAGGTCGTAGGGTGGTGGGGTTGTACAATATACAATACAAGCCACGAAAACATCACGGATTCTCGTGACGGTGTCGAACGGTTTCGATTTTTCGCCGCGTCTCGCTCCTTGTGTTTTATTGCTTTTCCGTCGACGACGCTTCTCTTCCTGCTGGAGAAAATGGGCCGGTGTAGAACCAGCCATATCCGGGGGCCTTGGTTCTCGATGGCACGACCCTGTCTGCAAGGCGTGGGCTGCGCGCTGCGAGCTTATTGCTTCGCGAACCTCGCCTCCGTCGAATTTTTCTCGAAACGAACGCGTTCTCGGCCGAATTTCGTCGAGTTTCTTCCCGTTTCGCGTCCTCTCCGGTTCCTCCTCGAGCTTCGAGACGAAACGATCTCGTTCCAACTCGGATCGTCTCGATCCCCCGCCTCGTCGTCGCTCGATCGCCTCTCGGATCGTCGTCGCCGCGTTCCGTTCGCATCGATTCTAAAAGCGTATTCTTTTTCCGAACGGTTCGAGCCTCGCAAACGAAACAGATTCCGACGCGTTCCGATCGTCTGCTTAACCCTTTGACTTGGACTTCTGTTACAAAAATTCAGTCGGCGACGCGGGCGCTCGGGACCGCGTTCTCGGCGCGCAGGGGTTCCCCGCGGGGGCGGAGTCGTTTGTCGGGAGAGAGAGACAAACGGGGTTTGGGGCGGGGTTGAACGAAAAAAAAGACAAACAAAGAATACCGAGGAATGTTTAACAGACATCGTATTTATTTAAAATTTTAAATAGGAAAAAAAAAATGAAAATCATTGTAGAATCGTCGCATGTTTGACAGTTTGCAACTGGTCGAAGTGTGGCGTCAATCAAAGAGGAGCGAGAAACGTAAAGTAGGAACAGAGATATAGCTGGTATGTATTCACATATTTATACAATAAAATTGACAGTGTCGAAGGTATCACGAGTCACTCTACAACTGAACTTGAACGAGAAAGAGAGAGACGGACAGAGAGATAGATAGAGAGAGAGAGGGAAAGAGAAAGTAGAAAACGAAAAGGAAAAAGAAACGAAGAAAAGCGTGTCCGAATTGGAGTTTGATTCGTCGTCGCGGCAACGTCGTGTTTCCTTTTATGTCGTTGGCGGTTGGTTGGTGGATGGCAAGGGGCGGGGGGCGGGGCGAGCGTTTACAATTTCGTAGTCTGTACAACGTTGCGTATTAAACATTACAAAACACGGTGGCCGACATGTACACGGGAGAGGAGAGCGTCGAACGAGGAGGTCGAGCGTGATCATTGCGGAGACGAGTATACGCGGTCGCGATTCTTTGCGCGGGATTCGCGACGCAACGGAGGGAGAGTGGACAGGGACAAACGGAAACGATACGCTCGTTTAGGGGGGTGGGGCGATCCCCGCGCGTTCGAATTTTATAAAAATACAATTGTACAACCGCGGCCGGAGGCGACGCGTCGCCCGGCGAACGGAACGCGAGTCGCGCTTCTCCCCTGCTATCTGCGGAATCGGCGCGGAAAATTCGTAGCCGCCAACGGGTTCAAAGGGTTAATCGCGGGAGGAACACGAGGGAACGACGGGCAAACGAGAAGCAGGGGGCGAGCATTTTCGGATCTATGGATCGTTCGTTCTCGCGCTGGCTGGATCTTCGTTCGGGCTGTCGAGGCCGATCGCTCCGTGCTTCGCCCCGTCCTCCGTTAATTATCTACATCGATCGCTAAATTTTATACAAATACGGGAGCAGTGGGGGCCAGTGGCGGGGTCGTGATCAACGGCGCCCCCGAATCGACGATCCCGGGAACGGGGCCCGACGAATCGTGTTCTCGAAGATGGCGCCACTCGCGCGGGGCCCGGTACCGGAGAACGACGCTCGACCATCTTTCCTTTTCCTTTCCTATCCGTCTTTTCTCCCTTTTCCGCTTGAACTCGCAACAAGAAAAACCGCGAATTCGCAGCTCGATCCTTTTTCTTCGTTCTCTTTTCCCGTCTCGATCCTTTTTTCCATTCGCTCAGGTTTCTCCGGGGGTGTCTCGGGCGAACGTGCGTTTACGCGTCTTTCATTTTTACGTCTCTCTAATAATTAATATAATATTATATTCAATAATTAATACAGAGAGTAGTTATTTATATATATAATATATATATAATATAATATAATATCACTAGGGTACATATGTACAGGGGCTGCGAATAGTAGGAGGTGCTCTCGTATTGCAATGTCTCCCTCTCTTAGACCTAGTACGCACGCACGCGGGGCGGAGAACGCGGACGTTTTTCTCCGCTCGAGCCGATGAGAAACGGCTCCGCCTCGAGACGCTTCGAGTATCGCCGGCGATCTCGATGATCCGAGTGGGCGAGAAAGAAGAGAACCTTTCTTTCGATCTCCCCGAACAGCGTTGCCAGAAGAACACCCTTCTATCGTAGGGACAAGGTGACGTCTCGTTCATCCGTGCACACTTGTCCCGCGCAGGCACAGTGTCACCCTAACGTCACCTTACCCGCCACAAATACATCGTACCATCTACCTGCCCTTTGCTACGTCATCGTGGTCCCTACGCGGCCATATTTTACCCTACTTCTGGCAACCCTAATCTCGAGGCTACTCGAGCAGTTGCGACAAAGACACGCGAAGGGCCCCGAAGCTCGTCGTCGCACTTTCGGCCGCGAATGCAGTTCCAGCTGAGCAGCATTCGAAACGTAAAACCGGCGCGCGCGTGTATCACGCTGACTCGCTGACAAAGACAATCGGTAGAAGCAACATTATCGGATCGTTGTCAATTCATTGTAAATGTACAAATAAATAAATCGATGGGAATCAGTGAGAATTTCCAAAGGGAGCGGCGCGTCGCAGAGCGTTCGCAGCGATCTCGGCATCGTAACTAAAATTACGTTAACGTAATTCTAACGTTAGCCAACGAAGTAACCACCGTCGGATGGTCGACGGACTCCTCAACCGATTCGGCCGGAAACACCGCCGTAAACCGCGACAACAAACAAGGAAAGGAAGAACTCCGCTCAGGTGGGACTGCAATCGGACCCACGGTGCTCGATCGAAAAAATCGACGCATCCCCACCCCCGCGTAGCACGGTGCCCCACCGTCTATAATGTACACCACGAACGTCCCTTGAACCGTGCAGCGTCCGGGCCCCCCGCCCCGCGGACATTATATACACTCACAGGGGACCAGGCCCGTCGCCGAGTCCCGGAAACCGCTGGCCGGGGACCGCTGGCCCCCGGTCCCAGTGGTAAAATTGCACTTCGTAGTCTGGATCGTCCCTGGGCCGGGTCGCCGGGGCCCGGGACGTCGGGAATGATCACGGAGGGTCCCGGGTCGTCGCGACGACGAGCCTCGGCCCCGCTACGACAGCTCGGAGGTCGAGTCCGGCTCCCTCTCGTCGCCGTAGAGCTCCTGGGGGTCTTGTGGTTCGGCGGACCGCTTGTCGTCCGGGTCGTCCGGGTTCGTGCTGGTCACGGGCTCGTTCTCCTGTCACGGACTCCCTCCGCCGGCGTCCGCGTCCCCCCTGTGCCCGGGGGACGTCAGGCTGGGGCTGCGTCTCCTCTTCTCCTGGAGGCCGTTCACCATGTTTTCGATCGACTTCAGCTCGCCCGCGGAGCTGCTGGTCGACGTGAGGCCCACCGCGGGCGTCGGAGAGCCCGTCGGCGGCCTCGGAGGCGGGGACCTAGGGCTGAGAGTTCTGCTGCCTGGCGTCACCGTCTCGAAAGCCGATCCGTGCGAGGGTGCCGGCAACGTGTAGGGCGCGTACCGGTGTCCCTTCAGCTGGTGCAGAGGACTCGCCAAGGGATGATGGTAGTGCGCGAAAAGGGCGGGATGCTGGGACGCCGCTAACGCCAGCTGAGCGTTGAACAACATCCCGGGAGACACTCCGCCGTGGATACCCAGGTGGCTAGGAGGTATCAGAGGACCTGGCCCGGGGTACAGACCTGGGACAGGTGGATAGAGGTACGGCAACAACGGCGGATGCAACGGCAGACCCACGGAGACTTCTGGTCGAGGCCCCTCGGACCCCGTCGGACCTTGTCCACCCCCGCTTTCGGATCCCGAAGACTCGCTACCTTCCCCTCGCTCGCTCGTCCGGTCGTCCCTGTCGCGGGAATGCTCCCGCTCTCGCTGATGGTGTCCCGGGTGAGGCGTGTCCGGACCCACCACGTCCAGCAGCTTGTCCTCGTCGTCCAACAGGTCGTTCACCGAGTTCGACGAGCGCCGCTTCTCCGGGGATGCTGGACCGCTTGCTGACAGCCTAGAACCGCCTCCCGATACTGTCAATACCGCCTGCCTTCTGCAACAACGACGCCGAGTTAGCAATCTTGTAGGGTTCTCGGGTATTTGGATTGTTTTTAACAGGATCAGGTAATTGGAGTCGTTTAAACGTGTTCGTTTAATCGTGCAAGATAAGGAGTTTTCCAAAGATACTTTTCTGACTCTTACGCTGGACTAACTAACTATGTTAGAAGAGGATCGGCTAGATAATAGTCAGCGGATCTCTATGCAAACTAGAAACCTTCTCTATCAATTAAATCCAAGAATATCAATATTTAACTTTAGGAAAATTTTTAAGAAACTGTCTGTTTCGCTCCTGCCTTCCCATCGATGGCTACAAATTTTATCCCCCATCAAGCCCGTAGTTCAATCATGCAGACCTTAGGAACTAGCCAGCACGATGCTGCGAGTGTAGAAAATAATGCCCGCCCAGAAAAAGCTTCTACGACCGGCTAGCCGAGTCAAAACACTCCGTTAACCTTTTAATCTCATCGAGATCAAATCCCGGGGGATTAGGTTATGTTTAGACCGCGGTACATCGAGTCTAGCGTTCGGCTGGAAGACGTCCACGGGTCTGACCATTTCGCCCGACTCCACTGTGCCTGTCCAATTTCCTTGGCAGTCCTGGAGCACGCGGAGCGCCTTATCTACGCGGCTCGTTCCGTTTTAATGCGCTCGAATCGTTTCCCGGTTTCTGCCGTGCGGCGCGGCGACGGCCGGCTAAGTATGAGGTAAAAGGGGTGGAAAAATGGCGGCCGGGAACTCGTTCGCGCGGGAACGGGCCCCGGTTAATGCTCACGAATTTCTCGGTTTAATGCCGGGCCGGGCTCACGCTCGCAGTAAAACTTTACGACGCTTCGGTTGCGTTAAATATTTCCACCGCGGAACGGTTCGTTATCGTTTACGCTTCGCCTCCTCTTTGAAACGCGGCGGCGGCGCTGGTTCATTCCCATCGCACCGCCGGCCCCACGAACTTTCCGCAAACGTAATTGCTCTGTTCTGCGGCCGATTTAGTGGACCAAAGAGCCCATCCGCGAGCTACGGACCCGCTCGGCTTCGACCGGATCCTTGCGCAGCGACAAAATCATTAATCCGATGCTGATGCATCGCTCGGTCCGGGATCGTAGAATGCACTTCGTCCGTTTACCCATCTGCTCGATTCACCGCTTCGTTACGATTTCGTCGTCGGGACATGTCGGTCTTGCAATTACGCGCGTTTATGCAGGAGCCGCGGTATCGGACCAACGACGAGGGCGAAGAAGCCGAGAAACATATTCTGTTGCTTTATGACACCGCTGTCCGTGATGATGAGTTTTTCCGGCCACGCTAATCGTACTTCTTGAGCACCGAATGGGGCGCAAATGGTAACGGAACCGGGCAGAGAGTGGTTCGAAATATAAATCGAGTTTAACCTCTTAGGCACGGCTGAATTTAGCGGGGCTGTTTCTCTGTACGGCAGAGTTCAACCCGAATTAGTAATGTTGTTCTCTACACGAGGACATTGGAATGAAGTGTATGATCATAAAATTATAATCAGTGTATAATCAGATGCTTAGTCAGAAATTTATGATCTTCACCATTTAAGAAGGACTTTTCCGTCATTCACAATTTTTTAGTTGACAAAATTTACAGACATTCTGCACTTGGATTTTAACTAGCAGCGAAACATCGACGACAGAGCGAATATAATTTTTAAAATTGACCTCTGACCGATCCGACGTGATTAACCTCTTAGGCACGGCTGAATTTTGCGCGGGGCTATTTCTATGTACGGCAGAGTTCAACACGAGTACATTGGAATGAAGTGTTTCATCATAAAATAATAATTTTTCTTAAAGATACGATACACGTATGTCGACTTTAACTATTTACTTTAATCGTTAATAATATAATTGAGTATGGAAACGTCTTCAGAGAGATGGCGTCCGCGAAAGCCACTATAGTAGTGCGTCGTACAAGAAGATGACATCCGCGAAAAACACTATATTGGCGCATAGTGCCTAAGAGGTTAAAGATCCTCGGGCTCGCATTTAGTTAATCGTGATCGGACGCTTTAGAATGTTGTACAAAATTATTTCTTAGTGTTTCACGATGCCTCTACGCTATCGATACTCCAATATGGACTATAAAGCTGTCGCAATTGTTCGAAACACGAAACTGAATTCAGCTAACGAAAAAATAATTATTACAATGATCTTGGCTCGACGTAGGCCAATTTCGGAGCTTCTTCGAACGTCGAGCGTCCAGAATTCTGGTTCGATCCGTATCAGTTTGAATTCAGCGGACGTTGAAGAGTATTCGAAAGAGCAGATTTAGCATTATCATCGATTCGGATCGATTTTGGGAAGCGTCGAGTCGCACGCGCGAATTCTATGGTGAAAAATGCCATCCCCCAGCCGGATCGTTAACAACCGGCCGTCGGTTCCGCTGGGAGATAGTTTGGCCAGTCTGTTTGCTTGTATCGACCCCGAACAAACTACAGCGAGCGTCGAACGAGAAAGGGGAAATCCCGTGAAACGTAGCCCGTAATCGAGCCAATTTACACCTCTGGCAAATTACAGACGTTCCGGGTATCGCGTTCGATCGCCGGGCCGAGATTCGTGCGACCGTTCGCTGCCGGCCGGCTCTCGCCGCGACGCGACGTGTCATTAGATCGATTATATCGCGGCGACGACCGGTAATCGACGGAAAGAACGGCCTGATGTAGTTCTACATTGAAGCTTGGCCAGCTGTCCTCGTCGACATCACTCTATATTCTCTTACTGGAATCAAATACCACCTCCGACGACTTTGTGCATATCTGCAGCGAATCTTGGAGAAAGTTCAAGTGGAGTTCAAACTCCTAATATATTTAACTCTGAATAGGCCAGGTCACTATTTTGAGACATTCACTGGCCCAGGTCTACATATCCTAGGATTCTAGTTAGAGTCTGTTTGCAGTCTTATGCAAATTTAGATAGTCCAAGTCTCTATTTTTGGTATATCTCTAATCTAAGCCTGGATATCCTAGGCTTTTAGTTTGAGTATATCCTCAGGCTTATTCAAACCTGGGTAGTCTAGGCTTCTAGTTTGAGCTTTCGGTGAATCTAATCCAAAGTAAGACACCCTAAGCCTCAAAGATGTTGTAGGCCTCTAATTTTAACCTTCCCTCGAATCTAATCTAAACTGAGACACACTATGCTTCAAGTTCTAACTCATTCCTAGTCTGATCGAGTCCTGGACGTGTCAGGACTCTGGTTTAACACGTTAAGCGCCACGCCGAATTTCTGTGCCGTTCCGTTCAAGCCACGTTTAGCCGTCAGGCGGGCCTTGCCGGGCCGCTCGCCGATAGACGAATCAGAGTATAAACAGTCGAGTAACGTAATGCGCTTAACGTGTTAAGCAGAACTCTCAAAATCTAGGCTAGCATATCAGGGGACTTCAGGAAGCTATCTTTTATCAACCCCAATTTTTCCCATTTTCGCAATTGATCGCCCCGACATTTCAAAGTTGTGCCACGACTGCAATTCGATTCCGATCGAGCTAAAATTTGGCATATATTCTGCCTACCCATCTAGAAACGTGTAACCAAAATTACAAAAGAATCGGAGACCTAAAGATTTTTCGCGATTTTAAGAAGGGGGTTACCTTCAATATTTAGCGATTTTGTGGCAATATTTGGCAAATCTTTGAAGTCGTGCCCCGGCCAAACTATTAGAGCTATCGACATGATTCCAGCGGCAAAATCTTCCTTAAACCTTCCTCTTTAAATATGTTACTCAATATCGAGGCCAGAATTTCAGGGAAATCCAGGGGGCTGCGTTTTATCAACCCCAATTTTTCCCATTTTCGCCATTGATCGCCCCGAAATTTCAAAGTCGCGCCACGGCTGCAATTCGATTCCGATCGAGCTAAAATTTGGCATACACTCTTACCGCGCATCTGGAAACGTGTAGCCAAAATTATAAAAGAATCGGAGACCTAAAGATTTTTCACGATTTTAAGAAGGGGTATACCTTCAATATTTAGTGATTTTGTGGCAATATTTGGCAAATCTTTGAAGTCGTGCCCCGGCCAAACTATTAGAGCTATCGACATGAATCCAACGGGAAAATCTTCCTCAAACCTTCCTCTTTAAACATGTTGCTCGATATTGAGGCCAGCATTTCAGGAAAATCCAGGGGACTTCGTTTTATCAACCCCAATTTTTCGCATTTTCGCGATGGACGCTCCGGAAATTCAAAGTCGCGCCACGGCTGCAATTCGATTCCGATCGAGCTAAAATTTGGTATACATTCTGCCTACCCATCTAGAAACGTGTAGCCAAAATTACAAAAGAATCGGAGACCTAAAGATTTTTCACGATTTTAAGAAGGGGTATACCTTCAATATTTAGTGATATTGTGGCAATATTTGGCAAATCTTTGAAGTCGTGCCCCGGCCAAACTATTAGAGCTATCGACATGAATCCAACGGGAAAATCTTCCTCAAACCTTCCTCTTTAAACATGTTGCTCGATATTGAGGCCAGTATTTCAGGGAAATCCAGGGGGCTTCGTTTTATCAACCCCAATTTTTCCCATTTTCGCCATTGATCGCCCCGAAATTTCAAAGTCGCGCCACGGCTGCAATTCGATTCCGATCGAGCTAAGCCGGCTTTATATATCCCAGGCTACCAGTTTAACTCTTTGCACTCGAAGCAATTCTACTCCAAAATCGAAACAATATTTTTATCTATAATAGCTCCACTGTAGATAGTTCATTCTCTTTCGTTTATATGAAATTAATTACTATGACTCGTACTTAGAACTTTAACATTTTTATCGTTTTCTCGACTGCAAACTTAGCGATGTAAGAGTTGTTTAAATGATAGTATGGCAGATTTTAATGTTGTTTTAGAGGCACCATTCGAGTGTGGCCGTTTCTGGCAACGCCGTCGAGCTGGGGAAAGCCACTTTCGATGCGTTCTTCGGAGCTCGTTGCGTTTTGAAAGTTTGCATTCGTTTTGATCGGGATCTAGAGTATCGGCGACGGTGATGGATCGGTCTCGTTAATCATTGCTACGATTAACGAAGCAGCGGGAGGACGGAGCTCGCGCGTCGACGTACCACTCCCGGCGAACAAGCTTAAGTATCGTGTAAGACTCGGCTAGAGCCGTTCGAGAGCCGGACGCAACGAGAGGCTTACCGATACCTTAATGCCGTGTAATGCGATCAATGCATCGACACACAGCGACGGCAAAACGACCGCAGGGCTGCGAGAAAAAGAGAGAGAGCGAGACAGAGAGAGAGAGGGAGAGAGAGACGACGACAGGCCATGTACATGCATCGACGGAGCTCGGATGAATCCGTGAGCCTCGAAAGGGTGTTACGCTACGGTTCTCCGGTTTCCGACGCGCTTAAGTGCGAGAGCACGTTAAAATCAATAGTTTGCGTGGACGAACGGGATTTGGCAAGTGAGCGTCGTCTCCCCATCTCCCTTACCCGCGAATTTCCTAGACGCTGTGACTACAGTGTCGTGAGATTCTCCCTAACGGAGAGAATCGAGTCGGTTGAGAGCTGCGGTGTCAACGATCGGGTTAATTAAGTGGAAGTCGCTGGCCCTGCGAAAACTGTGGTGTTTGAAAATGTTTGAAGACGATCGAGACGCGTCATTCGAGAACGATCGAGATGCTCGCAAGTGGAAGAGTCAAGTTTGCGAGCCTCGAAAGCTGTTTGCACCCCGCAGTTCATCGCTGGGGAGTTTAAGAACGTTTCGGTTGGCTTAGAGCAACGTTCTTGAACAGAAGCGATTCTTCCAAGGAAGATAATGCTCGAATACTGTCACTGATAGTCATTTCTGGAGGAGAGTCGATTCATTTCGAAGTAACTGCGTTGATGTAGCGAGAACCTATTCGGTCAGTGTTCTAGAAATTGATGGCGCACCGAAGTTCATTCACAGCGAGTTTGAGATCGTTTGAAGCGACGGTTTTGTCTAGCGACGACATTGTTCCTCGAAGATAAGCGATTTTCTTGCGAATCGCAAGAAGAGTATAGCGAGGACGTGTCCTACAATTTAATAGCACACCAAAATTTATTCGCAGCGAGTTTGACATCGTTTGAAGCGATGCTTTTATCTAGTGACGAATTTGTTCCTCGAAGACAATCGATTTGCTTGCGAATCGCAAGGAGAGTATAGCGAGAAGGCATCCTAGAAATTTATGACGCCCTGTAGTTCAATTCGCAGTAAGTTTGAGATCGTTTGAAGCGACGGTTTTGTGTAGCAACGAGTTTGTTCCTCGAAGACAACCGATTTGCTGGCGAGTCGCAAGGAGAGTATAATGAGAACGTGTCCTACAATTTAATAGCGCACCAAAATTTATTCGCAGCGAGTTTGAGATCGTTTGAAGCGACAGTTTTGGCTTGGGACGAGTTTGTTCCTTGAAGACAACCGATTTGCTTGCGAGTCGCAAGAAGAATATAAGGAGAACGTGTCCTAGAAATTAGTAGCGCCCCGAAGTTCAATTCACAGCGAGTTTGAGATCGTTTGAAGCGACGAATTTGTTCCTCGAAGACAACCGATTTTCATGTAAGTCGCAAGGAGATTATAGCGAGAAGGTGTCCTAGAAATTTATGTCGCCCTGTAATAGGATAATTTCTCCAGGAGAAATTTGAAAATGTTCGAGGCGACGGCTCTTTCCCGCGACGATTTTCCTTAATAGAATCTAGTTGCTTAAAAGCGATACGGCTAACGATTACCACCAATGTTACTCGTGGACCCACGAGTGGTTAGCAACCTTTCCAAGATTCTGGAGGCTGAGTTAGAGCACGTTTTAGAGATGTCGACTGTCCCGGGAAAGATTCGCGGGACGGTAGTGTGGGAACGGCTGTAGACATCGAGCGATTCGTTAAGACAAGCTCGAAATCCCATTGTAATCCACGGAAAGCGCTTCCCTAATCGATTCGACTATTTGTATTTACGGGTCGGATGAGGTAATTGGATTGCCTAGGCGTGCTTCTGTCGCGCTGCTCCACATTCGAGCCTGTCGGAAACACCGGCGAGGCGGAATTTTCGAGTTCCTCGAGAAAATTCGCGCGTTCCGTCCCGTCGAACGTCGTCAGCTAGCCCCCGTGCAGGAATGGTGACTGCCCATCGACTGCCATGCAAATTTAGCGCGTCTTGCTCTGGGTGCCACGGTTTTATTTTAACACTTTACCGACCGGAAGTCTATTAATAGATCTTTCAATAATTACCCCATAACAAAATGAAGCTTAAAAACTTGCTTTTACATTGCAATTTTTAACAAAATTATTAGATAACGTTACTTAGGAGGCCTTGTTAATTCGCCATAAAAATTGCTGTCGGCGTTGAGGGATTGATTAAAAAGTTTTCAATGATGAATTATGAACTTAACCCTTTGCACTCGAATGGCGCCTATAAGGCGACACTAAAATCTGCCTTACTATTATTTAAACGACTCTTACATCGCTAAGTTTGCAGTTGAGAAAACGATAAAAATGTTACAGTCCTAATGTTACGAGTCATAGTAATTAATTTCGAATGAACGAAAGGAAATGAACTATTTACAGTGGAGCTATTATAGATAAAAATATTGCTTCGATTTTGGAGTAGAATTGCTTCGAGTGCAAAGGGTTAATAGATTTTGAAATAATCGCCGGTCGGTAAAGTGTTAATATAGTTAATTTAATATATAGTTATTAATAATAATTTTAATAATAGAAATTGCTAATCAATATGTTCTCTACACTATATAAATTTCTCATTCATCCTTTCTACTAGTTCCTAACTCAAATAGCCATTTGTAGCCAATCTAAACTTGCAGCACCCACTACGAGGATATCTCGTAGTTGGCAGTGAATGGTTTAACGAACTTTATCGCGGGAGCCTCCGCTCGTAAGCCGACCGAATAAATTGGTGTTTTATTATTATACTTCCTGGGCGAGATTGGCCCATAAAAATCTGTTTTGCATGATTGTTCGCGAGCGGGCTCGGCTCGTTCCCCGCGGATCGTCGGTCACGTCCGAATCGCTGCCGGTCGTTGGCGGCGCGTTAACGCTGCCATCCTGTCGCAATTTCTCTCGCTAATCCCGCCCAACAGGAGTATCGATCCCGATTCAGCCGCGTTTCCATCGGCCGACGCCCGTTTCGGCCGACTTTCCACGATGAATTATGCATGGTACCCCCTTCGGAAATCCAACGCGGCCGCGTCTAAATTGAGCTATTCCAAAAGTTGCCGGTGAACTATCGACCGACCGGTTCTCGCGCCTGTTCCACCCAGAACGGCATCCCTTTGATCGCCGATCGGACACACACGTGCCCTTTGTTCCCCGCGGCGACGCTTTTTGCCGACTTTTTTTCCCGCGGACACAGACCAGATCGCTTTCACCTGTCTCCGGTTTCTTCTCGATCTTACGTCGATCGTCGTCCTCGCCTTGCGCCGAGCCGAGCGAACGGACGTCGCGTTTTCCTGGCAGTATGGTTACAGTATGGCGGCTAACTCCTACGCTTGTCAACAGATGGACCGTTGCACGCCCTTTCCCGCTGCTGTCCCTTCCGTTACCGATGCTTCCGTCATTTCGACGATGTTAAGACGCGACAACGTCTTAAGAATACTTTAATTAACGAAGAGGTTTATGGTACAAGCGCCGACGTTCCGCTATTTTTGAGGACCTATTCAAGTGACTGCCAGATGTGCTAGGCAGTATTTACCAAAATTCGAAAGGCACATTTATTAGGGTTGTCCTCGGCGGACACGTGCGCGGCCGAGTCGCCGACTTCATACTCAATAGCAATTGCCGTACCATAAACCTCCAGATGTGCATCACCGGACACAGCGAGCGCGCGGCCACCCTCGGGACGATACCTGAGATGTACCGTCTTGTAGAAAATTCGGTGCTAGGCTCACCCCTCCAGTGCAGGGTGGGCGGCATGCTAAGACCACGCAATAGATTTGTACGTGCTCATTGGTGGTGGATGTTTACACCCCATCAAGAAATGAGTATAAATACTTGTACAGCGCGAGGCTCGCGCTGCTGTTTTACGTTTACGCAATAAGCGCTGTTTTGATTCAACCACGCGTTGCGACGCTGGTTATCCATAGTTTACAAGCAGTTTTACTAAATTACAGGCAACATTAGAGAAAATAGTGTAACGGTCTAGTCAGGAGTGTAAATATATTATTAAAGTCCATAAGTGTAACTCAAGCTGTGTATCGGTTGTTTCTTTACGCCTCTCTTATTACTCACGACAATTTACAACTGTTGTGAGACGGACGTCAGACTACGGTTCGTTATCGCTGCCGAGCCCTGTCAAGACGCCGATCAGACGAGTTCTAATATTTTCAATCGAAAACTATTCAATTCGCAAAGATTCGTCCATGAAGAATCGGTCTAATAATTGTTTAGCTGTATTTTATTAACACTTTACCGACCGGCAATTATTTCAGAATCTTTTAAATTCATAATCCATCAGTGAAAACTTTCTAACCCCTTGGCCTACACGGTGCCATTCAGCTGTTCAGCCTGGCGCAAAATGTATACTTTTCATGACATGTATATTTCGGTGCAACAAAAGGAATTGTGAAATAATAAACAACGTTTCGGTACAAATAGTAATTTTAAGACGTCTAGGGCGTAATCATAATCAATTGATCAGTTAACAAAGATAATTTATTATTTCAAAGTGGATAACAAAAATTCCTCACCACGAGTCAGACTCGTGGTTTTCGCGTATGGCATAAATTCTTTACCACAAGTCAGACTCGTGGTTATAGGCCAAAGGGTTAATGGATTTTTATTGAGAATCAACAAGACCTCCTAAGCAACATTATTTAATAATTTCGTTACAAATTACAATGTAAAAGTAGTTTTTATAGCTTCATTTTGTTACGGGGCAAGTATTGATAGATTTATTAATAGGCTTCCGGTCGGTAAAGAGTAAAGCTAATGATTTAACCCTTAGCACTCCAATGGCGCCTCTGAGGCAACATTAAGTATTGCCGTACTGTTATTCAAAATAACTTTGACATCGCTGTAATTGCTTTCAAAAATATTGGTAAAAATTAACGCGTTGCTCGTACAAGTAATAGTAATAAATTTTACATGCACGAAAGGAAATGAGTCATATAGAATGGAACTATTCTAGGACGAAAAAATGTCTTCACTTTGGGATTAAAATTGCTCGGAGTGCAAAGGGTTAAATAACAGCGGTCTCCGGGAACCTAGCGTCAACTATAAACCCGTCGAATGCTGTAGCAGGTGCAGTATAGTTTTAAAAAATTGATCGCAGACTTTTGGAAATACTACAGTAAAGAACCAACAACCCTCGGAACAAAGGACAAACTGCAATTCTGCTAAAAACCGCGAAGAAGTAGAGTCTAGTACAATTCACCTGTGCAGCGAAAGTTCTTCTCGACCATGCCACGGTTCCCATAGTCATTCCCCAAATCGAAGGGGTAGTTAACCCCGCGGCGTGTACCCGCCGCCGCGAAAAACACGTGTCAAATATGGTTGACAGATTGAAGGACGCGCGAAGCACGATGAAAATGATTACGATTCCTCGTTAGCGATGGTGTCGAACAAAGGAAGGGATTCGACGGAAAACGAAGGAAATGCACCCCGCTCGGTGGATCACCCTCCTGTCGAGCCGACCGTCAGCCTAACCGTCAGCCCTTCGGCGTCGACCCTTAAATTAACGCGATATTCCTGGTTTGAAAACCAGCGTTCGTCATCGGGAAGACAGTTCACCGTCAACGATCCGTTAAGACGGTTCGCCAACAGAGTCAGAGCGTCAGAACGCAGCCCCCCCGAAGATCATCGCATCGTTGCTGCATCGTTGCTGCATCGTTGCTGCATCGCGCCGCGCACTCGATGCCGCTGAGAACGGTCTATGGGGGTGGCTGCGCGATCGCGGGGGTGGCTGGAAACAAAAAACCGCGGGGTTCGAGTTGCGTCGGCGCGAGGGTACGACACCGGGAACCCGGGTTCAAGGGGTGGTTATAAATCCTCGAGGACGACGCTGGGGTGGGCGACGACACCGATAGTCGAACGTCAAAGGCGTCGGGGGCTGAATTTTCATTCCATCGACCATCGACCCGGGAAACAGGCTCGACGAGCCGTCCTACGACGCTCTCCCATAATTATGGCGAAATTATACGGGACCTTTGACTCTGCTCCTACTCTTTCTCCGGGTTTTAGGCTTCCTTTTTTACGGGGGGCCGCGTGCGAGCACCCTCTACACGGTGGAGGGGGCAGTCGAGGGGTCAGCAGGGTCGCCGGGAGTCTTCACCATCGGAATGGATGATCACCGTTCGAGGGTCGAGCTTCTAAATTTGCGGATCTTCGCGGATTTTATTGAATCTTCGAGGATCCACAGCGATTTTTATTTTGCAATGGAACCGGGACACGCTTCGTTGTGGAACTTGCTCGGGTAACTTCTTCAATGTTTTAGACAGGTTCTTCAATAGTTTTATGCGAATCGAAATTGTGTATGCCAAGAGCGATAGAGCCGAAGCATTTATTTTATAATTTGTTGTTAACCCTTAACGGTCCGGAAGTATTTCAAGTTTACTTCCCACCAGGTCCAGCTATTTTTCATACGGAGAGAAGTTGTAAAACATTTTTAAATCAAGTATAGAAAAAGGAATATTTTTATTTTAGTGAAAATTTATTAATATATATAGAGGGTAATAATAATAACAATATGATTTTTTTTTTTATGATTGGACCGAGTAAGTAAAAGTGCAATGCCGCTTATATGGCGGCATTGGTCCGTTAAGGGTTAATTTGGCGTTGCGATTACAGCAGAGTGCAGTAGAAAGGTTTTCGAACTTCTCAAGGAAAATGCATGACATTGCAAAAGGAAAATTCGAAAAGGCGAACCAAGAAGGAATTGATCGCGTCGAAGTTTTGAGCACTGGCCAATGAGTATTCGAGGACGGTGCGCTCGACGAAGTTGCAATTCCATCGCAAATTAACGACCGTGAAACAAGATTGCAGGTGTGTTTAGTATTGTCGCGGTTTACAGCAGGGGTGAGATCGAAAATAATTGTTGTCTCGCTAGCAATGCGCGGCGCGCGATATTTTCCACGTGTTCGGCCGCGACTGTTATTTACAGGACGAAATCCGGGTCCTGTCGACGATCTATTATACAAATATCGATAAGAGGGGAGCGCGACGATTAATAAACCGGGTCTCGTGGAAATCTGCACGCCGACTGATTGATTCTTCGTGCGCCTCGATTAGCATCGTTCCGACGCGGCGCTAGGTGATAAATGACGCTGCAACGAGCCGTGACCAATGGCGTTTCTGCTCCTTTTTTTCGCTCTTACACGTGGAAATGTTTCGTTTTGACTGGCACGACGAATCGACTCGCCGTGTCCGGCGTCGTTAAAAACATGACGAAATAATGCGTCTCGGAACGGTCACGCCCGTTCCGCCAACCCTTTTCCATCGCACACCGAAGTTTCCCTCGATTCTACACGGCGGAACCCTTTTCCATAAGGAATCAATATTTATGGACCTCGCGTAGTCGCTCGAAACACTGAACGTTCGTCGGTTTTTGATTTTCAGCGAATTTTCGCTCGAGCGAAAAGTGCAAGGACGATGGGCAACAATATTTAACCCTTTGCACTCGAATGGCGCCTGCAAGGCGACATTAAAACTTGCCATACTATTATTTAAACAACACTTACATCGCTAGAGTTGCAGTTAACAAATCAACAAAAATTTTAAAGTTCTAAATACGAGTGGTAGTAATTAATTACGTATGAACGAAAGAAGATGAACTATCTACAGTGGAGCTATCATAGATGAAAATATTGTTTCGATTTTATAGTGGAATAGCTCCGAGTGCAAAGGGTTAATCGTTTCTGTGGGTTTACCAAGGGGTTGAGAGAAGGAGGGAAAAGGTTTAAATTAATTCACCGATTCGCAATTCTGTGGTGGAGAAATAAGAAATTTTACCGTCTTCGAGACTCGCAGCGAATGAATTTTCACTCGAGGAACGTGTAAGGGTTAAGAAAGAAAAAGTACAATTATTTTGGGGGGTTTGTCAGTTGA
Source organism: Agapostemon virescens (assembly GCA_028453745.1). NCBI lineage: Eukaryota > Metazoa > Arthropoda > Insecta > Hymenoptera > Halictidae > Agapostemon > Agapostemon virescens. Next base: position 19,535,415 of record CM052082.1, read on the forward strand.
GTTGAGAGAAAGGGGAGAAAGGTTTAAACAAGTGCAACGAGTCAGAATGCTGTAGTAGAAATATGAAAAATATTATTGTCTTTCAGGCTCGAGCGAATGAATTTTCGCGCGAGGGATGTGCAAGGGTTGAACGCGAAGACGTTTAACAATTTCAGGAGATTAACGAGACGGAGGAAACGCGAGAGAATTTGAACAACCTCATCGAACGGTATCGAATAAAAGATTGTACTGCGTCTAAGACAGAAAACCGGTGAATTTTCCCCGGAGGGGTGCGCAAGGGTTAAAGGCGAAGAGATTTAATTATTTCGGGGGTTCGAACAGGGGGTCCGCGTTCTCACGGAACCGTTTGGAACGGGTCAGGCGGTTGGATCGGTGAAAAAATAAAAGGATAGAGGGAGGAAGAGAGATAGGAGGCCTCGGACGCCGGAAGTCAACCCCCACGGTCGCAAATGCACCCTTTATACGCCGGTTACGGGCTGTAGCGGCGATATAAAATTCAAAGCCGCCAAGTGGCACCCTCCACGCTAACGACAGCGCCGCCCCTGAGCATCAGTATGCTAATCCGATGATTGGCTATGTTCCAACCCCCCTCCCGTGCCCCTGTTTCCACCCCACCCTATCTCTTTCTCTTTCTCCCTCTCACTCTATTTCTCTCCCGAGCGGCTCCATCTCCCGTTTCTCTGCGGCTTCCTGATGGGATCCGGCCACCCTTAACCGAAACCATAAGCCAAAACTAACCCTTATTCTAATTAGGCGGCGCCACGACGCGCCCCCTGCTTTGCATATTTTCTCGATTAAACCTCGCCCTTTCTTTATCCGGCCGGGCCCACGGGCGTCGCCTCAATTTCCGCGGAATTCTACCGGATCCGCGATTTCCCGGGCCATTTATCCGAAGCCACCGCTCGAACACGGCCCAGGCAAACTAACTCTTCCGCGGGGGTGGCTCCCGGAACCGCTAAGAACGCTACGCCGGATTTACAAGCCCGCGCGATTCGCCAAACGATCGCGAAACCTGGACAAACGACCTCCTGGACATTTATCTCGAAAAGTCCCAAGAGGATCCCGCACGCCGCGAAGTCGTCGTTTGCAAACTGGATTTGTTATCCGAATTTGATGCGTCTGCATATTTGGGACACAAAATGGAGAACCAGAGAACGTAATTATTGGGTTGTTCGGAAAGTAATTTCGTTTTTTCCCGACAGAGGATTTAATTGTATTTCTTGCACCTAACTTCACACTTAACCCTTTGCACTCAAAACAATGCCACTCGAAAATCGAAACAATATTTTCATCTATAAAAGCTCCACTGTAGATAGTTCATTTCCTTTCGTTCATACGAAATTAATTACTATGACTCTTCCTTAGAATTTTAACATTTTTATCGACTTCTCAACTGCAAAGCTATCGATGTAAAAGTTGTTTAAATAAGAGTATGGCAAGTTTTAGTGTCGCCTTAAAGGCGCCATTCGAGTGCAAAGGGTTAAGCCGCATAATCATTATACGTTTTGAGAGCTGATATAGCAAGGCTTGTGTGTGAAAAAGACCAATTGATTCTACGCAGTAGTTTTTGGTTGGTGTCATTTTAAATATGGAGAGCAATAAGCAGTATTTTCGTCATATTTTACTTTTTTACTATAGAAAAGGTAAAAATGCTGTTCAAGCCAGAAAGAAATTAACCGATGTGTATGGAGAAGATGCGTTGACAGTATGCCAGTGCCAGAACTGGTTTGCAAAGTTTCGATCCGGCAATTTTGATGTCGAAGATGCACCACGTTTTGGAAGGTCGGTTGGAGCTGATAAAGACACGATACAGGCATTTGTTGATGCAAACCGGCGAATAACAACACGTGAGATCGGTGAGAGGTTAAATTTATCAAATTCAACTGTTTATGACCACTTGAAAGGCCTGGGTTTAACCTCGAAGCTCGATATATGGGTTCCGCATGTTCTCACGGAGAGAAATTTGTGTCGTCGCGTTGACGTCTGTGATTCGCTTCTCAAGCGTCACGAAAATGATCCATTTTTGAAGCGCATCGTTACTGGGGACGAAAAATGGGTTGTATATAACAATGTCAAACGCAAGAGATCATGGAGCAAAAAAGATGAACCGGCTCAAAGCATTTCCAAAGCCAATATCCATCAAAAAATGGTGATGCTGTCTGTTTGGTAGGATTTTAAAGGAATCGTTTCTTTTGAGCTTTTACCGGATAACACAACAATTAATTCGGAAGTCTACTGTCATCAGCTGGACAAACTGAATGATGCACTTCAACAGAAAAGGCCAGAATTAATCAACAGAAAAGGTGTAGTGTTCCACCAAGATAATGCGAGACCTCATACAAGTTTAGTCACTCGTCAAAAGCTGTTACAGCTTGAATGGGATACAATGCCACACCCACCATATTCTCCAGATCTGGCACCTTCGGATTATTATTTGTTCCGGTCACTGCAAAATTTTTTAGACGGTACAACCTTCGCTTCAAATGAGCAGGTCAAAAACCACCTCGATCAGTTTTTTGCCAGCAAAGACCAAAAATTTTATGAGCGTGGAATCATGCTACTACCAGATAGATGGCAAAAGGTATTGGAGCAGAATGGCCAATATATAATTTAATAAAATATTTGTTCATTATACGAAAATTGTCTTTCATTTTCGAAGATGCGCGATCGAAGCCCCTCGAATAATAAAATTGATCTTCCAGCTTCCCGCAGATTTAAACTACGTATGAATGGAGTTAACGATGGACAATAACGACGCATCCACGCGGACTTATTCGTGCGTTTCGATGGCGCAAAGGGTTGAGTTCCAAAATCGGTAGACGCGAGGCTGGCGACGCGACGCAACGGGGAGCCGAGGTGAAATCTTTGACGAGCCGATATCCGCTTTGAAATATCCTCTTAGCGCGGCTGGTATGTGGCAACGCTTCATCCCTATCAAAGTCAAAGCATTGCCGGATGATTTTACCCTGGGTCGCGCAACCCTTTCTGGCGACAGGTGTCTCGGCGAAGCTCGGCGGTCATCGCAACCAAATCATCCTCTAATGGGTCGCTCGCGGGTAGTCAAATTGGCGGTGCATAAGCGCGGCAAGCTTTCGGAGCCAAATGGCAGTAAGTGCGTGTAACGAGGATTAGCAACGTTAACGAGGGCGGCACGAGACCTATGCATAGCAACTTAACCTCGTCAGAATCCACTCGAGCCTCCTCCGAGCCACCCCGCGCGTCCACCCCCTTTCGGCGACCAATGAAATTGAAATGGGTCTAGTCCGATCCCGGCTCGGCGAACCCTCGCTGACATAAGCTCATAAACCAGCGATATTGAATACAAATGGACGATACCCGGCGCGGCGGCCGTTCGGGGTGCAAATGAGCCCCGTGAAACCAACCCCCGAGCCCTGGGGGCTGACCCTGAGGTCGATACGCCGACCTTAATAGCCGCCGGACCGAGGGGAGAGAACGAAATGATACGCGATCAATTAGATCGACCTCCAAGACAATCCCGAATTGCTTTCATCGCGACCGGGGGTGTCTTCGAAAGGGGTGGATCTCTCTGCTTCAAGGGATCATAGGGTAAACCTGGCCTTGATCCTTCCAAATCATTACAACGCGATTCTGAATATCCTTCGATACACGTATACTGATTTCTAAATGGCAAGGGGTGGCCGCCAAAGGGATGATTCTTTTCTAATGCGTTTATTTTCGGATAAACGTGATGCTGAACTTTAGAAATCGTTACAGAGCGATTCCAAATATTCTTCGGAACGCGTATACTTATTTCTAAATACTCTTTCCTAATCCTAAATCTGATTCTGAACTTTGAAAATCGTTTCAGAGTAACTGTGAATTTTATTTGGAATATGTGCCTTTATTTTTAAGTAGTAAGGAGTGGCTTTCCTCGAACCTATCTATTTCCAGTTAAACCTGGTCCTGAGCCTTGGAAATAGTTTCAGAACGATTTTTAATTTCCTTCGAAACATATGTACCTTTTTCCATGTGTACAGTGGTTGCAAGTTTAGCTACTCTATATTTTCTTTAATAACTTTTCACTTGGTCCAGACTCATGAAAGTCTATTTTCATTATCACTTCGTCGATTTCATTAAACTTGTGAAAATTGGTTAAGGATGGGACAAGGAATTGCTTCAACTTCGTCTCGTTTGTATGCGCCGTAAGTTTTGAAAGCGATACTCACTTTTTCTCACGTTTTCCCGCCCCCGTGTCCCGGAAACCCTTCGCGAACGGGTTGTTGTCGATTTTCAGCTGTGTGATCTGTAACAGAGGATTCAATTAATAGAATAATCACCGGGGAGACGTCTAACGTTTGTCATGCGGGTATTATATAGCGAGAGAGGATCAAGCAACGAACAAAACTGCTAAAATAATTTACAAGTCCCGTTACAATCCTTTCTAGACTCTTCGAAACGTTCGCACTAAGAAATCTGTATTGCGCGCAAAGATCCTCGTCGTCGCTGCACATTGCAACAGATTCTACAGCGAAAGTAACCAGTGCCATAGCGACGGATCGAGATCGAGGAAAGCTTTCTAACGGTGCGAGATCGACAGGTTGCGATCCTCGCGAATCGCTCGAAACGCCACGGAGGAAGAAGATGCGCAGAAACGCTATCCTTCTTCCGGCCGTACCAGGAACAGAGATAACAAATGGGGTCTTCTCGCACGACGAAAAATTCGCACAAGGGGCCCTTTTTGCGCGGGCGCAACGTCAAAAATGATGCGTACCGGGAATCATTCTGATTCCGCGAACCCTTTCGGCCGATCGACCGTGCCGAGGACTTTAATTAACGCGGAGCAAAAGTAAAAAACAGGTTTCTCTTTCCTCGAACGTTTCGCTGGTATTTTCTATTAATTTCCCTCTCTATCGCGATTCAATTACGATTTCTCATGGTGGCTGGAAAATTACAAAAATAAAAAAAATAAAAGGTAACCGGAGACCAGTTTTTTCGAACAGTTTCCCCCGATGCCGGTGGTGACTCTTTCGCGCAACACACGCGATAATTACACCGTACTCTTTAATTAGCGTAGTTAATCTGAGAGGACTCCCCGTGCCGGGTTAAACTTCGATAATTAATGTAGTGGCGATGGCTCGGCAATAACTTTTCGGTGGCAGCGCAGACAACGTTGTTGCACTCCACACCTTTCTGCGCGAACAACGGAGCTAAATATTAATTAACGACGGTATATATATACGTGTAATTAGCCGCGGTGCTGTTCAACATGTTACCATTTTGATACACCGATGTCGCGACGCTACTAACGAGAACCTGTTCTGCGCTTCGCGAAACTCCCCGGTTAAAATAGTTGATTCTAATAACATTTTAATGAGTGCAAACTCTTCTTAATTATCAATGCGCGGACAGACGCGCTCTTTGCCTTCGAGCGCCCCTACTAACTCTAAACACCCAATAAATATCCCTAGTTACGAATTCTCGTCTACAACTATTCGAAAAATCATAGTAACTATTTTTTCAGGGGACTTTTTCGCGAAATAAAAATTATTCGCGCTGATTCTTCGTATTCTAGATTTTACGTAATATTCCTAGATCTGATTTCCAGCCATGGCACCTCACAAAATTATAGCAACAACGGAACTGTAGATTTTTGTGCAATACAAAAATTGTTCTAGTTAATTTTCTAAATGCCAGAAGTCTAATAATTCCCTAGGCACCGATTTTCAGCTGCGATTCTTTATAAAGTCACGGTAGCAACACAATTGAGGAGTTTATGCAACGCATGAATTGTCTACATTAATTTTCTAAATGCTAGAAGTTTAGCAATTCCCTAGGCACCGATTTCCAGCTGCGATTCTTTACAAAGCCACATTAACGATGCAACTGGGGACTTTCCTGCAAGACACGAATTGTCTACATTAATTTTATAAATGCTAGAAGTCTAGCAATTCCCTAGGCACCGATTTCCAGCTGCGATTATCTATAAAGTCATAGTGACAACACAATTCAGGAGTTTATGCAACGCACGAAGTGTTTGCATTAATTTTCTAAATGCTGGAAGTCAAATGATTCCCTAGACACTTGTCTACATTAATTTTCTATGCTATAATAATTCCCTAGACACCGATTCCTAGCTGCAATTCTTTACAAAATCATCGTAACAACGCAACTGGGGAGTTTCTAGCAATACACAAATTGTCTGCGTTAATTCTCCAAATTTTAGATTTGCAATAATATCCTTAGACACGGATTTGCAGCTGTCATGTTTCCCAAAATCATAGTAACAATGAAACCGAACGCTTTTATGCAATACAAAAATATTAGACGAGGATTTCCATTTGCAATTCTCCATAAACAGATACGAAACTAAAACTGGGTACTTTTATGCAAAATACAAATTATTCGCGTTGATTGTAAAATGTAGAATTTTTCTGATCAATTTCTTTGCATTTGATCAATTTCTTTTGGCCCCAAGTGCACGAAAGCCACAGTCCAGCAATAGTTATCCCGAACGAACCGTTTTTGTGCGATGCTACAACTAGTGAGGGGTAGAAACGTCTCTAGAGTCTCGTGCAAATTGTTTCCTTAGGTAAATCAATTTATCGTCTGCGAGATAGAGAGGGAAATATGGGAAGATTCACTCACCTTTTCGTTCTGATAGGCAGTCACCGCGATGAACTCCGTCTCCTTGAAAACGTAACTCCTGAACGTCGAGTAGGCGAGCTGCGAGATATGGTTGGCCCTCGCCAGGTGAAACCTCGGCTGGTACTTGTGCATCGAGTTCAATATCGTCTGAAACAATCAGTCGAGCATATATTGGGACAGACTGTTCCGGTGACAGAGCTCGTGCTCGCAATCGTTTCTCTCTAACCGCGGGAATTGTCTAGGGGAAATCGCGAACGACAGTTTTGCACTATCTATCAGTCGGTCATGTTGGCAGCACTGCAGGAGGATACCGTCTCATTCGCAAGAATACATTCCAATTTTAAATGTTCTTCATTTCATCGACTGGGCGCGTTAACAACGCGAAATTGGTATCAATGACGACTGGATGTGTATAATAATTTTCCTAGAAATCATTCAAACTAATTACGAAGCTTAAAACTTATCCAAAGTCGTTCCGATGCATGCTAAAATCGTGTACGATGAATAAAAAATTTCTCCAGATCTGTAAATTAATTTTAATGTCAATTTATCCATTGTACCAACCGCAATGATGGTCCAGAAAATGAAAGATGTTCGGAGGACTGATAATTTTCGAGTATGTGCAACTTTCGTGAATGCTAATAATGAATATTTAACCCCTTGCCCTACAATGACGAATTTTTTAACACTTTGACTGTCATGTCACCCATATATGGCTGACAGAATTATTTGTCCATGTTTAAAAATAAATTTGTATATCAATATATTTGTTGCACTTAATTTAGTTGCTATCTGGAGAATACAAGAAGGTTGGAGGATAACTATCCGTCATACGTTTCAAGGTTTTCAATTGTTGCTTCATTAAATAAATTAATTTGATTTTGTGAAATTTTTCAGGTTGTTAGTTGGGCAGTTAAAATATTAAACACGTGTTTCCTTAATTTTCTTTAAACCGAAATAATATTCTTTTTAATCTTCGATAACATATAATCGGTGGAGAATAACTATGAACACCCTAATTACAAATTTAACTTTTCTTTTTGTCGCTTCGCGAAGGATACAAACAATCTAGTCACTGTTATCAGAAAATAAATCATAGGCCGAGTGGTTAATAATCAAACAATTAGATACAGTGAAATGCATTTTTAATCTCGCGGAGACTGTCCACCATTTTGTAAGGTGATGAGAGGTAACGCAGTGCTGCCATCGCGATAGACGAAGTGCCTAACCGTCGTTTTCCGCGCAGGCCGACGATAAAAGACGTCGCTGAGAGAACAGAGAGAAGCAAAGCGAAAAGGAGATGCAAGTTTTGAACAAAATCGCCTGGCCAAAATGGCGCCTCTTTCTGTTCAATCAGTTCGACGACGACGACGACGCTCCTCGCGAAATTCGAACGCGCGGAAGTTGCCATTTTCGCGAAACGCAGCCCGACGCGATCTCCGCGTTCAATAATGCACATATCCAGCAGGATTCCAGACGAATAAAACGATCGATTCGCTTTTAGTCGGTCGGACTGGACGCATGGATCGCATCCGCCGCGCGCGATGCAAATGCACCAGCCGCTAACAAGGTTGCACGGGACATTCCACCGCGGAATGGATGCGCCTCGGCCGGCCACTCGATAAATCCACGGGGAATCAGCGTAATTGCGTGACGGAATTTTAGTAATTCCTACGGTTGAAATCGTTGATGAAACCGACGCGACTCGACGCAACTCTAAGCGACGCTCACGCCATCGAGTGATAAAACCGACGAGAAGGAAAGCCGCGGCGGAGATTCGCGGGTTATCGTTCGTTGACGAAACTTCCAGGGCTTCTAGGAGGCCCGACTGCAACCACCGTATCGAGACGTCGCTGTTAAAGTCGCTGAAAGTCCTAATACGTCCGCGTTGTTGTCCGCGGCGCTAAAATGCGCGAGTCCATCGTGCTCGCATTTTACCATTTCGTTCGCTTTCGAAGATCGGCTTTCAAAAATAAGATACCGCGAACTGCGAATCGAGAATGGTCGCGCGCGAATGCAAACCTGCTCCGTAATCTGTAATTCTCGATATTCGATCGCGTACGCGCAGGCCTTTATGCAAAATAATTGTCAATCGGGGGAAACTGCGGATTAATGAAAACGTATTTCTTCTGGCGACGACTGTAACCGAGTGAAAGTAATTTCACCGTACTCGCACGCTCGCGCGTTTCCGCATATCACCGACACATTTTTCTCGCGAACGCATAAACTGCATAAAATGCGTAAATGATTTTTTTCTCAGAGTTCACAGCGAGTTTCGATGACTCGCTTGCCAGTGGCAGAAATAAATACTTCTATACTTTTTTCTCAAAGTAAACATTTCAACCGCGACAGTGGATGTTCGAAGACCTCGAACGATCTCGATTGGTTGCCGTGTGTGCCTTAACCTCTTAATCTACAACTACTGGCATAGCTCGTAGTACGATGATCAGGCTAAATATAAATATTAGCGGCGGCGCCCTTTTAAAATTATAACTATTTGTGGAATATTTGATAAGTAATTGCAACCTGATGCAATAATTGTGGTAGATGCAAGTACGACAAAAAGTTTACTTATACAAAAATCAGTAATACAAAATTAATAATTTGCAATGGTGTGATATAATTTATAAACATTCTGGTAGATGTAAGGGAACTTTGCACTTCTTACACTCCCACGTTGTTTCTCTACGTTTCTTATTTTCTTAGCAAACTCTACAAGGTTTTGACGGTCTTAATTTTGATGCTGTTGGGTCAATATGTTTTTGAAAATGAGCCTAATGCTTCGCGTGCAGTCTCTCTGGCACATCTCCGGAAGATAATTGTCCTCGTTCTCTATAATTCGGTTTTCACATATTCTTCGATAGTGATTCGGCTATATTGATCCTATAGTCAACGTAACATTGTTTCTTCCCGTTATTTCTTTTGTCGCATAAAATGTATGAATTAAAAAGACCAATATCGAACAGATAAAAAAAAAACGATTATACAATTAACCCTCGAATGGCTCGAGGGCTGCTCGAGCTTGTTTACGTTTTCGGCCCAAAATTCTCGAACGTAAATCGTAAGTTAAGGGGTGAAAAAGGCCCGGTACAAAACCGTAATATTCTACTTTAGAAAACAGAGTTGACCATCGCGCGTCTTCTAGGCGTCCTTCCCCAAAAAGAAAGAACTATCGAAACCGAGAAAGTTTCATCCAAAGTGTTGCCTTCGGTTCTCCATAGCGATCGAGCAGGTCGTCCTTTTCGGAGGGCTCGTTCCGTGCACGGTGCAAGGGAGGCAGCGCCATCCGCCATGTTGAAAGGACTTGCGTTTGTCGCGGTCGAGCAGCCTCCGATTACGCTCCGGAGAAGTACTAATTGCTCCGATCGGCGTTCGCACATATTTTCTACGGCGCCGGAGGCGTGTCGAGGCCGAATGTCCAAGGGAAAGGAGATAGCGAAACGCGAGCGAGAGAAAGAGAGAGGGCGAGAGAGAGAAATATAGTATATGCGAGTATATGCTTGCGAGAGGGATAGAGAGAGAGAGAAAGAGAGAACGAGAGAGAGAGGTATTCGGCTTTGATAGGCTAATGACAAGCGCCTAGATTGGCCGGCTTATCAGCCGTGCAGCGCTAATTATTTCCCCTTTGTACCGAGCCGCGCGCATAATGGCGACCGCCGCGGGCCAACAGCTTCTCCCGTATGATCGCGATTTCCACGTAGGACCGTTTCGTTGCGTTGGTCTGCGTCGGTTTTATTTATTGCCGGATCGAGGGGATCCCCACCGAGGGACGCGGATTGGACACCGTTTCTCTCTTTGCTCCCGTCGTTATCGCGGCCCTCTTGCCGCACGGACCTTTGCCCTCTTTCTCTCTTTCCTCCTCTTCCTCGTCCACAACCACCTCCTCCTCTGCTCTTCGTCCTCCTCCGTTCATCCTCGGACCCTCCTCCGGCCGAAGATCACGGGAGCGCGCGCGCGAGCTGCCAAAACGAAGAACAAGTCGCTCGAGGACATTGCTTTTTACACGGGACGCCACGTTTCTGCGCGAAACTTTGCCGAACCGAGTCCTCCGGCGCAAAGTTTCGCGCGTGCCTGTGGACGACAGCGTCGCGACGCTTTGGAACCTGCGCGACCCGACTGCAGGCTCCGCGACCCGGTGCTTAGACTCTTTGAATTTCGAGTCGCTGCCAAGAGGACGAAGAGGAATTCAGATTGCTCGTTGTGGATGGAGATTGAGATTGTTTTGTCAGAGTTGTGTCTCGGTTTCGAAAGAACTCGGCTGCGCTGGAAGAGGATTTTTAGGTGGTCCCGAGTCCTTGGAATTCTCGTACACTATTTTCCTTTCGCACGAAGATCCCCGGTCTGCTTGGACGAAGGAACAAACTCTGAACTTTAGAGACATCGTTAGCGGTCTTTTGTAGAATAAGGTTACAGTCTGAATGTGTAGTCGTTAAGACTCTTTACGCGCGCACGATGCTGTAGAAAGTTCTACAACCGAACAGGAGGGGCTCTTTCGAGTGTTCTCTGTGTATTCTCGTCAGCGCAGAGGAACATTTACACGCTGAACTTTGGAGACGTTATTGGTATTCTTCGACGGAATTGTCATCTACTGGTTTAAGGTTTCGACTCCTCGTACACGATAATGTGACAACTCTTAAAGATGGAGGACACTTTGGACCAGGGACATTCGGATGTACGAATTTTCGCAGTATATAAACTCCTCGACTTATAACCTCTTCGGGATCTTTACGATTCTTCTTCTTCTTGTTAGAAAATAAAGGAAAAGAACCTGTCCAGAGACAAAGCGGCAAAGTAGCCGAGAGGCTCCTGCGTCCGCCTCTGTTTTTAAAGTAGAGGGGCAAGGTGGACGCATCGAAACGACTCGGGAGCAGGGTACGTATCGTGCCGCGTGAATTGACCGGCCCGATAAGGTAGAGAGGGGGCCACAGAATGAAAGAGAAAGAGTGAGAAAGAGAGACAGAGAGAGAGAAAGAGTGCAGGACACGAAGGGAGAGGACGGCGAGGAAAGTGAGAGAATATCCTGGCCGACACAGAAGCCGACGCTGCTAATGACTCTGTCCGCGGTAATCTCCGGGTGTTATCTGTCCTGGCTACCTGAGGCCCACCTACTTCGAATCACGAAGCTGCACACGCTCCTGCGGCGCATCGGACGTCTCCCCCGGCCGCCGTCTGCGCGACGTCCGAGTCACCGGAACGGGAGACGACGTCCCGGATGATGCTACTCTCTCACTTTTTCTGTCCAAACTCACTCTTCTCTTGAAACTCTTTCTCTCTCTTTCTCTCCCTCTTTTAAGACTCACTCCTTGTCTTGAAACTCTCCCTCTCTACTCTCAGACTCATTCCTTCGCTCG
>CM052082.1:19558920-19570070 GCA_028453745.1 Agapostemon virescens
AGGAGTGAAGATCTGCAAGAAGTAACTTTAGAAATACATCTCTGAAAGGGATACGTTGGTAGCCGAGCAATTCGGCCTCCGAAGGTGACATTCTCCGTAAGCAGCTGGCGATCGTTGCGCGAGCCTAAACGCGTTGGTAATTCTTCGATATTGGAGCCAAATTGTTGCCGAACGTTCGAGAATCATTTTGGTAGCGATGTTTGACTGTTAGATGAATTTAAGGGAGTTTGTGCAAGCTGAAAGACTAGTCGGACTCTTCTGGAAGCTAGGCACAGATTTTAAGATTCGCTAAATTGTCCTTAAAATCGCTGGCGATTGTTTCTTTGCCGGAAGTGGGTCTGTTTTAACCCTAACTGTCGCATTTAATTTAATAAATAATTTTCCAACGATTCTATTAATTTGAAAGCAGTCGTGTTATAAACAAGAAGAAGCGTCTGCAAGAAGTACCTCCAGAAATCTGTCTCTGAAAGTTGCTAAATAATTCAGGGAATATTTGCAAACATTGTGGATTAGGTAGTTGTTAGAGTGGTCCTATATTCAGGGGTTAATCTCAAAAGAACTATCCTAAATTTAGCGTGGAACAGGCGAGATTGCAGTCCGTTAACCAAGGGGATAAGGACGCGTAGGGTACGGCAGGGAAGTATTCAGCCATTTTGAACACCCCCAGGAGTTGACAACCATTTCAATGGAACTTCTCTGCGAATTTCTGCACAGTCCCCCTTCCGACGACTATCCAATTGGTAATGGAACGTCGTTGATGAGGCTGCTGCAAACTGTTCGTATACAAAGACGAAGTTCATCGAATCGATGCAGCGTGATCAAACATTTCTTGCAATCGATGCAAACAATTTTTATTTCGCTTAAAATTAGCCAGTCTGTTGACAGAACGTAGTCTGCCTTCTGTATGCGTTTACTTGTAAAATGGAGTGCGGGAAATTGAAAATTGCTAGGCATTTATAAGAGAATTTAAAGATGGCGACACGTAATTCTTCATTTTGTAAAATTATTGAGAGAAGAACAATGTTCTGCTTGGTTTCTACTTCTTCCAATCGGTGCAGGCAATTTTATTTTGTATGAAGATTAACATTCTACTGATAAATGATTCGTAGACTGCTGATTGTTTGCATTTGCAGTAAAATGGAGCACAGGATATTGAAAATTGTGAGAGGCATTTAAAAGAATTTAAAGATGTCGACAAGTGATTCTTCCTTTGGTAAAATTATTGAGAGAAGAAACAATATTCTGCTTGGTTTCTACTTCTTCCAATCGGTGCAGGCAATTTTATCTTGCATGAAGATGGACACACTGACGAATGATTTGTAGAGTGCTGATTCTTTGCATTTGCAGTAAAATGGAGCACAGGACATTGAAAATTTTGAGAGGCATTTAAAAGAATTTAAAGTCGTCGACACGTAATTCGTCGTTTGGTAAAATTATCGAACGAAGAACAATATTCTACTTGGTTTCTACTACTTCCAATCGATGCAGATAATTTTATCTTGCATGAAGATTAACATTCTACTGACGAATGATTCGTAGACTGCTGATTCTTTGCATTTGCAACAAAATGGAGCACAGGACATTGAAAATTGTGAGAGGCATTTAAAAGAATTTAAAGATGTCGACAAGTGATTCTTCCTTTGGTAAAATTATTGAGAGAAGAAACAATATTCTGCTTGGTTTCTACTTCTTCCAATCGATGCAGATAATTTTATCTTGCATGAAGATTAACATTCTATTGACGAATGATTCGTAGACTGCTGATTGTTTGCCTCTGTCGCAAAATAGAGTGCACGAAGCTAAAAATTGTGAGGCATTTAAAAGAATTTTAAAATATCGACACATACTTTCCCATTTGTGAAGAGACTTGAGAAAAGATGCACCATTCCACTAGGTTTCTGCTGCTTCCAATCGACGAAAGCAATTTTTACCTTGAATAATAATCCACTTCCTAGCGATCAATTTGTGATATTGGTAAAGAAGCTCGTGAAAATTTGAGATTTTTTCCAATCAAGAATCTAATAATCTCAGAAGCGCAAAGTTCCGCAGGTCTCAATTTTCGAGGAGCACAGAATAGCAACTTTTGGCGGACTTATGGCAGAGGAGGGGCCGCAGGGCTGTCGCAGGAGTCCCGCGGGGACCAGGAAACCGGCGCGGCAGCGTGTGCAATTAAACGTGTTTGCCGAGGCGTCCGCGGAGTGGCACAAAAGGTGTCCACGGGTCCGAGGAAGCGCGATTAGGCCCCGAGGCTCTGGGGGCCCCGGTAGGAAAGTGGAGAACTGGCCCCGTGTAAACATCGGGGCTGTTCTCCCACGGAGGCAGTAAGTGAACGAGCTCGGTCGCTCGTTCGAAAACATCCGAACGACAAACAGCAAGGAGTCGCGTTTCGTCCGACTGTCGTTCGGCGGTTCGTTAATGGAGTTTGCGCGGCGGTCTCTCTGATGTCCGATCGTCGAATCGGACCCTGTGTCCCCAGGGTCCTCCTGGAAAGAAAAGGGGGCCTGCGCGGGTGCTCGACGCCGAGGGACGGCCAAACAGTCGCGTCCTGGACTCAAAACTGTCAGCTTCTGGGTTTGCGATCGATCGGCAGACATTTTGCTCGGGGATTCCTAAACTGGGGGCTTCTTTTATCTATTCTCTTCACAATTCGCTGTCGTAGGACCTTCGGAAGGGCGGAGGGAACTGGTCCTCGCCGATCAACTTCCGCACAGGCCAGCGAAATCCTAATTTTCATAAATCAAATACGTCTTTGCCTGGGGATCTCAATCTCACAACATACACCCTTTATATCAAACAGTTAATTTAGTACAGACTTATATCTTTGCAACTTCAATGATTGTAAATTAGCAATTAGCAAACCGTAAACGATTGAATCGGCAAACTAGCCACCAAAGATCCGTAAACTCAAATTAGTTAAATAAAAATGCCAGTCCTCCGACTTCCCAACATTTCCTAAATCGCCATCGGTACAACGAGTATAACACCGTGAAGCTCCATTTAACCCTTAGCACTCCAATGGTTCCTCTGAGGCGACACTAAAAATTTTCATACTATTATTTAAGACAACTATTACACGACCATATTTGCATCTAATAAATCCTAAAAAAATTGAACTGTTGTGCCTACGAATGACAATAATAAATTTGATACACAAGAAAGGAAATGAATCAAGAATCAAAATTGCGAGGAGTGCAAAGGGTTAAACCCAGTAGAAATGATTGCGTCACCCGGCAGCCAAAACGTCGGGAAAGAAAGTTGTACATGGCTCCTGGTGTCTGTTCGATGCGAAGAATGTTTCTTCCGCAGAAAGTTCCTCGTTCTAATAACGATGAGCTAAGCGCTGGCTGATAGGTTGGTCCCATCGCTACGGGAAGAGTATTCAGGAGAAGAGATAAGTGAAAACAGTAGTCGCGATCGAACTCGAAAAAATGCTCGTCCCATTATTGCGTCGACTAATGGCCGACGACGGTAACCGCGGCCACGGAATGGAGGCTACGCGTGGAATTCGAAGGATCCCGATGAAAATCCCCGTCGATGTCGGGAGTTCTTCGAAAGGCACGAAGGCCGACAGAGAGAGAGAGAAAGATAGAGAAAGTCTGTCTTCGTTCCCGGCAGTTCCAATTTTTACAGATTCGTTGTTCCCAGCCACTTTGTCTCGGCCAACTGACTCATGTCGCGGGGACAATCGCCCAAAAGACGCCATTCTTCCCGAAGAACGTTCCTCGGCACGAGGGCTTTGCAGTTTTTCATTTTCAACAATGTTTGTTGCAAATCTGCGCGCGGGGTCAATCGCCTAAAAGACGCCATTCTTCCCGAAGAACATTCCTCGGCACGAGTGCTTCGCAGTTTTGTCATTTTCAACAATATTTGTTGCAAAGACGCCATTCTTTCCGAAGAACGATTCTCAGCGCAAGCGCTTCGTACTTCTTCCTTTGCAACGTTTGTTGCAAATCTGCTCGCGGGGTCAATCGCCAAAAGACGCTATTCTTTCCGAAGAACGTTCCTCGGCACGAGCGCTTCGCACTTTGGTCATTTTCAACAACGTTTGTTGCAAATTTGCTCGCGGGGTCAGTCGCCCAAAAGACGCTATTCTTCCCGAAGAACGTTTCTCAGCGCTTCGTACTTCTTCCTTTGCAACAATGTCTCTTGCAAATCTGCTCGCAGTGTCAATTGCCCGAAAGACGCCATTCTTCCCGAAGAACGTTCCTCGGTACAAGCGCTTCGCAGTTTTGTCATTTTCAACAATATTTGTTGCAAAGACGCCATTCTTTCCGAAGAAAGATTCTCAGCGCAAGCGCTTCGTACTTCTTCCTTTGCAACAATGTTTGTTGCAAATCTGCTAGCGGGGTCAATCTCCCAAAAGATGCCATTCTTCCCAAAGAACGTTTCTCAGCGCAAGCGTTTTGTACTTCTTCCTTTTCAACTATGTTTGTTGCAAATTTGCCAGCGGGGTCGATCACCCCAAAGACGCCATTCTTCCCGAAGAACATTTCTCAGCGCTTCGTACTTCTTCCTTTGCAACAATGTCTCTTGCAAATCTGCTTGCGGGGTCAGTCTCCCAAAAGACGTCATTCTTCCCAAAGAACGTTTCTCAGCGCAAGCGTTTTGTACTTCTTCCTTTGCAACAATGTTTGTTGCAAATTTGCCAGCGGGGTCGATCACCCAAAAGACGCCATTCTTCCCGAAGAACGTTTCTCAGCGCTTCGTACTTCTTCCTTTGCAACAATGTCTCTTGCAAATCTGCTCGCAGTGTCAATTGCCCAAAAGACGCCATTCTTCCCGAAGAACGTTCCTCGGTACATGCGCTTCGCAGTTTTGTCATTTTCAACAATATTTGTTGCAAAGATGCCATTCTTTCCGAAGAACGATTCTCAGCGCAAGCGCTTCGTACTCATTCCTTTGCAACAATGTCTCTTGCAAATCTGCTTGCGGGGTCAATCGCTCAAAAGACGCCATTCTTCCCGAAGAACGATTCTCAGCGCAAGCGCTTCGTACTCATTCCTTTGCAATAATGTCTCTTGCAAATCTGCTCGCAGTGTCAATTGCCCAAAAGACGCCATTTTTCCCGAAGAACGTGTCTCAGCGCAAGCGTTTTGTACTTCTTCCTTTTGAACAATGTTTGTTGCAAATTTGCCAGCGGGGTCGATCACCCAAAAGACGCCATTCTTCCCGAAGAATGTGTCTCAGCGCTTCGTACTTCTTCCTTTGCAACAATGTCTCTTGCAAATCTGCACGCGGCATCAAACTTGGGATTCGCGCTGTGCGATCTTCAACTGGGACTTCGTACGTCATTTCCGGAATCGTCGGCGAACAATTCCGGGCTGAACTTTACTGCATTCAGAGTATTCCGTGTTCTCGCGAGTCTAACGTTTGTTAGGAGCGACAAGTTAACCCTTTGTACTTGAAGCTTAGACATTTGTTCTGACCTGGGCTATTTTCGTTCATCATTTATTTCATCTTATGCATATGTATGGTTTTGTAATTAATGGTCTGGGTTAGGTCTTAGTCGTTATAATTGTAGAAATTTCTTGTTTTAAACGGTGATGTGGCAAGTTTTACTATTTTAGTAGTATTTAACAGTATTCTCGTGAACTTTTGTTGATTGGGAGCGATAAGTTAATTGTTAGAGCATCGATGAGGAAAAGCAAGATGAGTAAAATCTAAATGAATTGAGTCCCGTCATTTTTATAAGAGAATATGTACGCTTGGTAATTTTAATGCTGGGTGGATTTAGTATTAACATATTGCTTTCGAGCTAGTAAAATTATTAAAGAAGGGAGAATGTTTTTACGACTTGTAGTATTTTTGTTGAATGCCGTGGAGAAACGGATTGATAAAAGATGCGAATGGATACGAATACTGCAGAATCCGACGGAGGTTCGGCGCGATTGTTTCGCATGTTTTGGCGAAACCGGAAATCCACGAACTGGCGAGTTCCCTGTATTCGGATGGCGCCGAAGAAGGCCCGCGCCAGACGTCTAAATCGCGCGGGAAAAAGAGAAAGATGGAACAAGACGGGGCCGCATTATGTTTCGGTAATTGGCCGAATCCAGCGATGTTTTCAATTTGCTCAAAGGCGCCGCTTGTGCGTGGTGTAGGTGGCCGAAAAGGGAGGGGTCCTGGTCGCCAAAAAACCAGGATAACACGCGTCCCTAACCTCGGACCTCGCATAATCTCTTGAAAGCTATGAGAATGCATTGCAGTCCTTTCCAAGTATTCGCGACTCGTTGCAAATGAAGATGACAATAAATAAATTCTACAATGTTGCAGCAACTTTCTGTCAGAGCCATACTAATTAAAAAACACGAAAATAAAAGATACGAAGCACTGTATCAATTATTTTATGTTGTACCGAGTCGTGGTCACAAATGAATACAAGTTAAAGTGTCCCAAAAAATGCGACAGAATAGAATAAAATATACGACCCTATAAATAAACTATTCGCTTTTGCAACAACTTGTCAAAGTTAAATATAAAGTAAAATATCCCCCAAAAAATGCGACAGATTAGAAAGAAGACATCATCCAATAAATAAATTGTACATTTTTGCAAATACCGTTGTAAGACCTTTATGCAACTCTTGAACAAATTAATTATACGATGTCGTAACAACTTGCACTTAGAATTGAATCCAAAGTAAAGTGTCCCAAAAAATGCGACAGAATAGAATAAAATATACGACCCTATAAATAAACTATTCGATTTTGCAACAACTTGTTATCAAAGTTAAATATAAAATAAAATATCCCCCCAAAAATGAAATAGATTAAAAAGAAGACATCATCCAATAAATAAATTGTACATTTTTGCAAATGAATTGAATACAAACTAAAGTCACCCAAAAAATGCGGCACTCCAACATGAAATATACGCAATCCAAAAAATGAATTACACGATTCTGCAGTAAGTTGAAAAATTAAAGTTGAACAAAGTGCTAAACGCCCGATAAACGCGACAGCCTAAACCAAAAGATCCGCGATCCAAAAACTGCATTACACGATTCTGCAATAAATTGCAATCAGAGTTGAACGAACGGGCCGGCGTTCGGAACAAACTAAAACAGACTGCACGACCGAAAGGAATAAATTGCGCGACGTTGCAGCGGCTTTTTCTCAAAGTGGAGGACCGCGCGGGAGGCTTAAAAAAATGCGACAGATCCGAATGGAAAGATCACGTCGAGAGTGAACGAACGAGTGTAGAACGTGGTAAAAAGTAGAATGCTATCGGTGAGATCGCGTAGAAGTTAGCCGAGGATTGCGAAATTTTCCTTGGCACGATCTACTTGTCGTAGCTCCGTTGCAGACGAGGCCTCGATCGATTTCCGGCTGTTCCTCTTGGCGTATAACCGCGCTAACTCGAAATAACCGGCTGAAACGTTCTAAACACCGATCTGCCAACGTGCCCGGCTCGATAAACTCGATACACTCTATAAATAACAATATTCCATAGGCGGCTACAATGGAACAGCGGGTGCATGTAAACACCGGCACGATGCAAATCAGGCTATAAACTTCGTTTCCGCGGAGGAAGGGTGTGCTCTCCTCTCTCTTTCTCTCTCTCTCTCTCTCTCTCTCTCTCTCTCTCTCTCTCTCTCTTTATCTCCTCGTTTCCACGTTGCGTGTCGGCGAACTTCGCGGGAAGTTCGAGCCCTCCACTCGACTAGTTTCATCGCTGCAACAATGTTTGTTTCTTCGCGGCGAAAACTTTCTTCTTCCGTTCATCCCTTTCCTCGTAATCGCCGGCGAAAGTTTCCCTGACAGACGGAATCTGTCTCGTTGACAAATTGCTTATTAACTCCGCGGATACCGGAAGTCTGCGGAAACGCGCGCGGAAGACGCGCAAGACTTGTCTTCCTGCGCGGAAAGGTTTTGCAGAATCATTTTCCGCGGATACTCGCGGCTTTTGTCATCGAAATAATTATTTTACGTGTCCAGGGCGCTCGAGAAATTTGTTTCCAAATCGCGTCATTGAAAACGAAGAGTTCCTTCCATCGGGAACGGTTCGAGCGATTTGTAAATTATCGCGGAGACCGTGTTTCTGCCTGCGAGCGCACCGCAGGAAATTGTTTACGTGTTTACAACGTGGAGACTTGTTTCTGATAATTTATGCAGTCGACTGGATCGTTTACGGCGAAGATCGTTGGTTTATTTTTCTCGTCTGCCGTGCCGCGAAGAAACGATTAGTCGCGGCTGTTCGAGAGTCGTCGAGGACCGAGAAAATTGTTTTAACATTTCCCAAAGGACCTGCACTGTGTTCGATAAAACGTTTTAGCGGTTGGAACAGACACCTTCTTGCCGCGAACGAATAAAATCTCCTATTGATACCTTAGTTTTCGACAAGAATGTATCTCAAACAAATCCCATAATGGAATGAATAGCTTCGGCTAGGACCTCTACGATCTCACACGCGGATGAATCGCTTTCAGCGGCCCCTCTGTGCTCGCATACGCAAACGAATCGCATTCACCTGGTCCTCTATGATCGAATCTTAATTTGTCCGTCGATACGAATTTATTGAACCGCCTAATCCCTCTCTCCGATCAAAGGATCAAAGCAGCTAGCCACAAAATAGAAGAGAAAGAAATGGACAACTATATTCGTTTCGATATTTTGTCTCATTTACAGGGGAATTCTTTGCCGAATGTCATCGAACCTCTAAATTTGCATAGTTTTCTTTTTTGTATTGTTAGTATTCTTCGCAACGGGCATCCACAAATTTTACTTTGCACGAAGACCCCGTCGAGCGATTACTATTTAATCGAACAGACAAATATTGACACTTTCTATATTTATAATTGCATTGCAATTAAATCGCATCGTTCTGCGAGATTTCAATTGACCGGTCAAAATGCAGCGGAAGAACTCGGCCGACTTTCACCGAACGATTTTCTCCAGACTTTTGCAAGGTATCGAGAGAATAAATATCTGTAAGAAATGGTAATTCATAAAATTATGTCTTCGTCGGTTAGCACATTTCCTCTATTAAAATTAAGTCTTTAGATTTTTTATTTGGCAATTTTTAAAAATTGCCTTCGTAGGAATCGATTCAGTAAATTTCTTTGTTCGAAAACTTTTAATAAACTTACGAAAACTTTGTAACGAATAATCGCAAATGATGTAACTAAATTAAATCTTGGCATTTTTGTAAGACAATATGCAGCAGCCGATTTTAATGCTCGGCAGGTTCAGTGCTAACCCCTGGCCATATTAGGAATTGAACCAGTGTTGAATATTTTAAATAAACTGTAATAAATATAAATATTGAAAATTAATTGTTAAACTTTTATCTCGCAGTACTTTCTCAGGACAGTTTCTGCGAGTTGCCTGTGTCGACTCGAATGCATTTACTCATCCATTTATTGTTTAAACGAATAATCGAGCCATTCTGTACAAAAGTTGAAAACTTGATATTTCTGTTTGTTCAATCGTAATCGCTGAATTGGACCGTTACGCAAAGTAAAAATTATGAATGTCTGCTGTAAAGACCAATAGCATACAAAAGATTCTCCATTTTAAAAGAAGCAATCTTTGCCATAGCAAACTACACATTTGTTGGTCTTCATTGTTAACTCCTTGCCATTTAAGAACATTTTAACACTTTGACTGCCATGTTACCCACATATGGGTGACACAGTTATTAGTCCTTTGTTTAAAATAAATTTGTACATTAATATATTCGTTGCATTCAATTTAGTTGATATTCTGAGTTGAGTTGATAGTTGAGATTATAGTTATCTTCATAAGATAAATTAATTTTATTTTATGGAATTTTTGAGGTCGTCAGTTGGGCAGTTAATGTGTTGAATAAAGTCAAACGAATATAAATATCTTTCTTTTGAAACGAAATCAAATATTGTTCATTTGCAATAAATATTTAATCGAAGTAACGGTAGCACTATAAAACATGTAAACCGTCTTTCCTCTTCTGCAACGTTTTGATAGACGAACTTACAAAAATCGTTTTAGTTATAAAAAGAAAATGGCGTGGCAAGTAGTTCCCGTCTCCAACTAGTCCAAAAATTGTACTAATAATTTTAAACGTTTTCTGTGTTTCTAGTTTGCCGCATTTCCTCGGCGCATTAAAGAAGCTGTCCGAAACCCAAAAAGAAAACTAAGAAGAGTGCAGTCTTTCCGCGCGACGCGTCGTCGATTGATTCCGAAGAAAACTGGGAGCTGGATGGCACAAAGAGTCGAAGAGGATTCCGTCGAAAGAGGTTCGTCGACGACGGAGAACGAACGACGGAGTGGAAACGGGTGATGGAACGCGTGGCAAGATTGGTCGAGTGACGAGAGCAGCGGAGACAAAAGGCGTCCGGGCAATCTCGTGATTGTCGGCTATCGTCACCCGGAGGTGGCTCTGATAGAAATTATGATTGGCGGGCTGATCGACCAAGGAGGGAAAGAGACAGCTAGAAACAGAGAGAGGGAAAGAGAGAGGCAGAGAGAGGGAGTGAAAGAGAGAGAGAGAGAGAGAAAGAGAGAGGGAGGAAGAGGGACAGAGAAAGGGAAAGAACGAATTGGGGAACGAGCGGACGTGGCCGAGTGGCTCGGCGTTAAGCAGGAAGCCGTCCCGACGAAGCGGACCCATTAACTGTCCCCCTTCTTCTGCCACGAGATTGCATTTTATCATTTCAACTCATTTTTCAATATGGCTGACACGATCCATCAGCACAGCTGCCATGGAACGACGGTCCGTCCCCTCGCTACGCTGATTTTTCTGATCGTACGGGGAATCGGAAACAATCCTAAACGAGATAGAGAACCGAGACGAAACTTGCTTACGCGCCTAACCGTAATTAACTCCTCGGTTACGCGTCCGTGCGCGGTCCCGACGATGGCCAATGCTTCAAGATTGATTGCGCGGGGGTCAGATAGGCTGGATACACTTTCATTATTCCATGTTTGTCGTGTCAGCGACGCTCCCGGACATTTCTCCAACTCTGCGAACTTCGGGACGACTAATTAACGTCGCTGCGATCTATCGCAGCTCGATATCAGACTTGTATCACCTCGATGGAGAAGTTCTTATTCGTGAAACGTTGCGACTTGGGATGGTAACTTTGGAGACCGAGGAATTTGTTAAACTGGAATTTCGCGAACACTGTGTCACTAGAATTTGCCTAGAACGGATCCAATGTTCGAGAGGAATAT
>CM052082.1:19599469-19609819 GCA_028453745.1 Agapostemon virescens
ATGCAGTTTGCTGCATTGGAAGTGCTGGCTAGAGCTAGAGATCCTTGACCAAGTCCTGAAGCAGTCTCTGCATCTCCTATTTCCCTTGGAAGCTAGGACTTCAGTTTCAGGATTGTGGGAGACCTCTTAATTTGGTTTTAAGGACTCGCAGATTGGTCCTTTTCAATTCTGACCGCCTAAGAATATTTTCTGAAGACTCTATATCCTCTCAAATTGCAGTTGGCTGCATTAAAAGAGCTGGCTAGAGCTACAGATCCTTCGCCAAGTCCTTCGACTGTCTCTAGGCTACGATTTTAGCTAAATGACTCAAAGGAATCACACTTACAGTTTTCGTACCTCGCTACCACTCTCTGTGAACCTTCTAACAACACAGTACAGTTTAATAAACACACACCACTAAACTTACACGCTATGTAATTATTCAAAGTATTGACCAAGCTACTAAACATTTACAGATTGTATAAGATACTGTATCAGTTTCGCGTGCATAATATTTGAAAATATCATACAGATTGAAAATATTCAGGAAGGAATGTTCGAAAGTCGTCCAGTTAAAATAGCCTCGGGTGCTAAAATTGCTCGAACTGCATTCCGTTCCTTAGAATGATCTTGCAATTCGGAAACCAGCGAAAATTGCATGTCAAACACAAACGCGCGCGGCAATGATCGAATTATCAAAGCAAGCTTATCAAGCGGCTCGAAGTTCGGCGAATGCCGACACGGTTGCGACCGAACTCTCTGCAAGGCGTGTCTCTACTGCTCTGTCAATGAGAACGAAAGAGAGAGAGAGATTGGTTCGACAGTCGTAGAGAGGAAACGTTGTGGCACCGTCGGAAAACTGGAGTGTGTCTAATCAGCGATCGGAGCGCGTCTGCGCCAGTTTGCGAAGTCGCCGAATTAGCTTCGGAGTTGTTTCTAATTGATAGAGTCCCGCGCGGCTTTCGTAATCAGCGAGGATCTCGTCGAATTCCACTTCGCGCGAACGGGTTCCGTTCGGGACGATTTTCGAATCGTTTTGGAACCGTTTCGAATACGGTAAACACGCATAAACGAAGTCCGAACGCGTCCCAGACGCGACGCATCTTTTTCTTCCTGTGACAGCTGATAAAAAGTAAAATCCATAAGGAAACGTTCGAACCTTCTTCGAGGAAATTTTCTTCGAGACACGCGCAAAAATCCCTAACGCAGGACAATCGGCAAAATTATACTCACCGAATTAACAAACTAATACGTAACGCACGCAATATTATAAAATATAATTATTATTGTTGAGGCTTTCGGGTGTAAGCCGTGTCTTAAAGGAAGAGATTTCTGAAACTGATACTGATCAGTATGTCTTCCGATCCCCTGATGAAGCTAGCTGCAATGCTTGCGAAACGTTGGGAAATCTCTTCCTGTAGGACACGACTTACATCCAAAAGTCTCAACAACAATAATCGTACGATGCCGTTCCGTGAAAGCCTCGAATCTCCTAATAAAAAATATGTCCACTGTCCGAACCGCATATGTGCAACGCCCGGGCACTCTACTTCCCTTGATCCGGACCTGATCTACAGCAACAAAGTCTTCTACCAAACGATAAACAAATAGAAACGCGAAGCAGCAACTTGATACGACTCCTTCGTAACTGCAACTGTATTGGTCATTTTAATTTCACGTATTTAAGAATTTAAACTACGAAAACTACCCCATT
Source organism: Agapostemon virescens (assembly GCA_028453745.1). Lineage (NCBI taxonomy): Eukaryota > Metazoa > Arthropoda > Insecta > Hymenoptera > Halictidae > Agapostemon > Agapostemon virescens. Next base: position 19,601,163 of record CM052082.1, read on the forward strand.
TCGGAGTCTTCTCCTTGGGGCGGTTGAATCGACGGCTTCTTCCCGGGGATTTGATCGGACAGCGAGTGTCGCCGAGGTCGACCAAGGATCGAATTCAGCTTCGAGCTATTAACCCCTTGACCTACGACTTACTTTACAAAAATTGTGACTCGACTTTCTCTGTCCTTCGCAGAACGACAAAAAGAAAAGACAAATTTGTAGTTATTGCGTGCCTAGCTATTCTGCAACGACCGTATACGATCAACAATTAAATAAAATGTTGTTTCCGTGTAAAGAAAAATTATGGAAATATATGTTTAGAGGATTCAGTTCCAAATCTTGATCACTAGTGTCTGACTTGTTATTGTAGGGCAATATTCTGACTCGGGGGATGACGGGGATGATCGGAAGGATGCTGCAGGTAAACGATCCTCTTCGCAGCAGCCATTCATCATCTTCGGAATTTGTTTATCAACGTGTTTATCGGCGGGGTTCGATAACGATGAAGAAAAACCGGGAGGCGACGGCGTTATCTGTTGCGACGATCGACGTATCGGCAACACGGAAAAATCAGTAATGCGCCGTTGGCTCATTACCGTGGACACGTTAGGTGGGCGTAACGAGTAGGGCAGCCTGCGAAATTACGACAACGAACGCTATTTATTCTCTCCTCTATCGGCGGCTCGTCGACGAGGGGGGCCGAGGGGAGGCTCGGCGAAAGACGCGCGTGTAGGTAGATTGAACCGTGTTAATTTCACGATAAAATTGCTGTGTCGACTCGTTTCATTATCTCCTGTTTAGCGCCTACTCCTCCGGCTCTAACAACCCTTGCCGTCCATCGCGGTGACTGATTATAATCTTTATAGCGGCTGGTCCGCGCGTCGGTGTGCCCGAGCGCTCGCGCGAGCGCACGCACGCACGAGCGCGCGACTCGCACGTCGCAGAACGCGGACACACGCGGTCGCGATATAAAACGGTGTCGCGCAATTATCCCCACCGTCGACGCGATTCTAATTGGCATTTTCGACGTGACGCGACTCCGCACCACGGAGATTATTACCTTCGGATCGGATCCTCTCGGCCACCGGAGCCTGCGAACTCTTCGCCGCCTGTTAGGCGAATTCATTTCGAAACGCTCGGAGCCTCGAGCTTTTATGTATTCTAAGCTTGCTGCTATTTTTCTAATTTTTGATTTGTTGGTCAATCGGTCGGTTCTTAATGATCTTCGAGGAGCCCCGTTACGCGGTGTGCCTCAAAGTTGAAGGAAATTAGGTGTAAGCGATTCCTCGTGAGATTTCGAGGACATTTTCCCTTTGCCAATTTGCGATCCGACTTTCCGGTTTCGAGTTATTGAGGAAATACGTGGACTATTCAGAGAGTGGGGATTGTGGGCGGGTCCTAGGGCGGCGACGGGCCCCGCTGAGCGAGGCGTTGCCGTTGGCACAGCTGAATTGCGTTCGTTTAGGCCGCGCTGTGATTGGTTCGTGTTTTTTGGGAATAACTTGAGAACGAAGCGGTAAATTGCGAATCGGTAAAGGAAAATGTTGCTTGAAATCGCCTCGGGAATCTCGGGACACTCTGGAGAGATGTCTATACATGCAATGGGGTTCTGAATTTCTGTGATGAATTTCGGTTTCACTATCTTCAATCCTTTCGGTCCAATGCATTGCTTCTGGGGTTGACCCCATCGTTGAAATACTTCATATTATTTATTTGTGCGTTGTGCGAATGCGAAAACAGCGATAAGATATATAAACAAAAATTAACAGTTATAGAATCGATGCTGATACAAGTCAGGTACCATAACTGTTTCAATTAAAGCAAGTCGAATTTTCAATTTAGCTGAAAATTCTTCAATCGGTTCGTCAATGCATTTTAAAATAAAGGAAGTATTCCGCAGTTAGACCGCCGCGATATTTCGTCTTGATTTTAAATATATCTTTGTGGGTAGGCTTTTTTGAATGGCGAAAGGTCAGAGTAGAATATAATTAACAATTTGAAACAATTATTTTTGTAATGTTTTCAATCCAGTTGACAATTTTCCAATAGGCTTGTCGATGCACCCGAAAGTAAAAGAAGTTATTCCATAATCTAAAAGCATTTATGCAGAGGCAGGCGTTTCCAAATGGCGAAAGGTTCAGACCCGAATATAATTAACAATTTGAAACCATTATTTTCGCAACATTTTTAATCCAGTTGACAATCCTCCAATATGCTTGTCGATGCACCAAAAAGTAAAAGAAGTTATTCCATAGTCTGAAAGGGGTTTTCGCAGAGGCAGGCTTTTCTAAATGGCGAAAGGTTCAGACTAGAATGAAATTAACAATTTGAAACAGTTATTTTCGCAACGTTTTCAATCCATTTGACAATTCTCCAATAGGCTTGTCGATGCACCCAAAAGTAAAAGAAGTTATTCCATAGTCTAAAAGCATTTATGCAGAGGCAGGCGTTTCCAAATGGCGAAAGGTTCAGACTCGAATATATTTAACAATTTAACACAATTATTTTCGTAACGTTTTCGATCCAGTTGACAATTTTCCAATAGGCTTGTCGATGCACCCAAAAGTAAAAGAAGTTATTCCATAACCTAAAAGCATTTATGCAGAGGCAGGCGTTTCCAAATGGCGAAAGGTTCAGACTCGAATGTAACAATTTGAAACAGTTATTTTCGCAACGTTTTCAATCCATCTGACAATTCTCCAATACGCTTGTCGATGCACCGGAAAGTAAAAGAAGTTATTCCATAATCTAAAAGCATTTATGCAGAGGCAGGGGTTTCCAAATGGCGAAAGGTTCAGACTCGAATATATTTAACAATTTAACACAATTATTTTCGTAACGTTTTCGATCCAGTTGATAATTTTCCAATAGGCTTGTCGATGCACCCGAAAGTAAAAGAAGTTATTCCATAATCTAAAAGCATTTATGCAGAGGCAGGGGTTTCCAAATGGCGAAAGGTTCAGACTCGAATATAACAATTTGAAACAGTTATTTTCGCAACGTTTTCAATCCATCTGACAATTCTCCAATATGCTAGTCGATGCTCCCAAAAATAAAAGAAATTATTCCATAGTCTGAAAGCGTCTTTTTGCAGAGGCAGGTTTTTCCAAATAGCGAAAGGTTCAGACTCGAATATAATTAAAGTGTATGTTCGCGCGAGGTTAGGACGTTTGTCGGACAGTCGAGAACCCATATGGATCATCTTTGGTCGACTGGGCAAAGAATGGGCGACGGTCATGGGTTCGAGGGCAGGGAACATGGAGCGCGACGCCGCAGCCAAACGCAATAATTACGCGCGGAGAGGATCCGTGGCCCCTTCTCTGCCTTTGGCGTGCCCGTTACGTCGTTATCCCATTTATTATAACGATCGGGAGTCACCGCGGACCGGATTCCACGCCTGTTTTCTCGCTGGCCGAACGCAAATTGCCCGGCACTGAATCGGCCTTACCGATGATGTCTTGATACGGAATGCGCGATCGTTAATCGAGTACGGAACCTAGCCGTCGACGTAATGCCATGTCTTGCCACCCCTTTCCCTCCCGGCAGGGGAGGGAAAGACGTTGATCGCTGAGTTTAATTGAAAAACGAACGAAAAAACCAACGCCGGTTGAGAGATCCAACTGGAGATCAGCTGACGCTGTGTATTCAACGACGATTTCCGGTTCTCTCTTTCTTTCTCTGCATCAGGCAATCTAGTGATTCAGGAGAGTCTTCGTATATCAGACGATAGCTAAATCTATGACGTTTAAAATTTGTTTAAGCTAGTACCTATGCGCGTGCAACGATCAAGGCAAACAAAGTTGCATGGATCGGTGTATTCGATGCGCATTTGAGTATGCTTTCGTAAATACGACATCAAGAAAGAATATGTTAGAGCGATTGCGTTGGATCATCGCTGTAATAGATTATAGCTATTAATTGTTTAAATTGTACTCCGTGTTATTCGTTCTAACCATTTTTACTAGACTATTTTATTGTGGAAAATGCAGAGGAACATCTTTCGATTTTTCTAAGGTGATTGAAATTTTGTATTCGGTCAATCTCTTTTTCATAAATGCGTTTAAAAAGATTTCCTCGACTTCTGCGTGATTTGGACAACCTAAGTTCAATAAATGAATAATAAATAAATTATTAGATCATGTTATACACGAATATATTATTGCAGTAAACGGTGGTCAAATCGGTGAAGTCCTACTGTAAATATATTCCTCGGAAGTATGCTTTAATCTCAGCTATAAATAATTATTAATAGCAATAATGTAGAATCTAGAGAATCCAGTTGTTCAAAGACAAGTTTTTCCACAAGTCGTCATAATAAGTACTCTCGGGTTGTAAGTTGAAGCCGGTGTCGGACATGCGAATTCATTTTCTGCGAAAAGGGACGACCACTACCCTTTGCCAGTCCATTTTCAATTCTTATCGTCGCATAATGGATTTATACGATCAACGACGCCGGCTAGAACAGCGATAACTTTGAAACTCGGGGATCTAGCTGTTCGGAGGGCGAAAGTTCTGAGAGTAGGTGTTCCCATGGTGCAATTGGAAGCCAGTGACGGACATGTAAATTCATTTCATGCGAAAAGGGACGTGTGAATGAGTCGTCGCGGGGTCCACCCCTTCGCATCCGCCCCCGACACGACAGCCCTCGGAATCTGCCGCAGAAATTTCCGCGCGATCGTTACCAGAGTGGCATCCCCGAGGGAAATTTGCAGGAGTGCGTGCCGAATGTGGTCATGCCAAACGATCCCGTAATATCTGCGGCAGCGGGCCGTGCCCTTTCCCGAAGACACCTGCGCGCGACGTTCAACCCTGACGAAACGACATCTCCTCGAACTTCATCCCGATGCTTCGCAACTTTCCATCGCACAGAGACTCGGAAACAATTCTCCGATTCTCTTTCCTTATTCTTTCATTTTTCTCTTTTCGGAAACTGGCTATCATTCGCGAAAATTCTTGGCTAAATTAGGTCGCAAATAGTCCACATAAACGTTCTGCTATTACAAACAATTTTAGCTAGTGCAAAGTTTAGGGGGAAATTATTCTAAAGTGGAAAAATTATTGTAGGGAGAAACAATTTATTTAGCATCTTGAATCTGCACACAAGGGACAGAGAATTCCTGTGACAGCCAAGATTGGGAATTAGTATACTGTGAACTGGAAAAAGCAAGGATACATTTCTCAGATCGAGACTTAACATCTGTGCAAACATATAATCATTTTGTTAATCATATATTTCTGAAGCAGTAAATTTTAATAATTGCAAATTCTCAATTTTAATGAAAATTTATTAAAAGTATTAGTACCCACTTTGAAAACTCACGTAAATCTACCATGTATGCATGCTCTAATTTATCTAAAATAAATTAATATTAAATAATATTGATATTAAATAAATTAATATCTAAAAATGAGAACGAAGCATTTTCCAAAGATCGACTCCAAATCCAAGATTCTACGAATCGTTTGTTAAAAATATTGGAAGCCATTTTGAAGACCCATGTAACCCCACAAGAAATCAATTCGATCTACCACATACACAAGCCTTCTCTAAAAAATGAGAACGAAGTATCTCCCAAAGATCGCCTCCAAATCCAAAGTCCTACGAGTACCAGCAATCTTCAGAATCGTTAATTAAAAATATTGAAAACACAGTGAATCAATACGATCTACCTCCACACGCCTGCTCCGATTTCTCTAAACGTCTGCTCTAGCTTACCTAAAAGCTCTAAAAAGCAGGAACGAAGGTGGTTGCAAAGACTCGAAACCCAGAGAGTATCGGTAAAAACGGAGAAGCATCCGGAAGCTTCTGGGACCGAAGACTGGGAAACTCGCAGCTTGGTTGCAGACTGGTTATGGTTGCAGTGGGAACCGAGGCGAAGCAAGGTGGTGCATCAATGGCGCGTGCAACACGCTCGCGAGTGCAGGACACGTTCGTGTTCGGAACACGAATCGGATCGGTGTTCGTTGCTCGGTGAACAGCAAAATGGCCCCCGACCCCGGTCGAAGCTCACACGCACGACACCTCAGCGGCGCGCACGCGATTCCGCAATGAGCCCAGACACTGTTGTATATGTTTGTGTGGGAACGCGCGCGCGCGTTTCTCTATGGTCGTGTATTCGTGAGACCGCGTGGGTGCACGGGTACACGGGTGCATGGGTGCATGGGTGCATAGGTGCGCGCACGCAACGAGCCGCGTCGCGACGCGAGGCGTGGGACGACCGCCGAAAAAAACACCAGAAACCAGTCGACTAACCACCAAACAACTCTCCTTTCTGCCTCGCTCCCCTCGACCAGAAAAACTGACCGTTGTTTCCATCCCTTTGTGCCATTTTTTCCTTGGCCCACCAAAGGAACCCGGCTGAAAAGCGAGTCGAGACCAGACCAGCCACTTTTTTCCTTTCTAAAGATGTCGGGTTCGCTTCGAACATCGATTTCCCTTGCTTCGAATTTCCCTAGAAAGTTGACACATCGCCCCCCTCCCCCCCCGACAATCCCAAAATTCTTTTGCGAAATCGCAAACGTTTCGTTGAGACTCAAATTGCAAAAGTATTACTCAGGGTACTTGTCTCAATGACTGTGCAATTAGTCGAATTCAATTCGGGGTTATTCTATTTTAATTTCATCCATTTTGCAGTTTATGGTTCGAATTAAAAATCTTAATGGTTTGGAATAATGAAATGAAAATGAGAAGTACCATTTTTGAGTGTGAACGTATTAATGTGCCCACAGTATGCACACAGTTGAATTCACAGTTCAATTGCTAGGGTTTAAACATTTCTCCTTTAGAAGCTGTTACTTTCCACAAAATAAATGTTGCAATTCTTGTGTGGCAAAAGTCGAATCGAAACACCTCACCTAGGCGAGCCATTTTGCTCTTGTTTAAAGATGGCGAGCTCGTTGCGAACACCGAAATAAAAAGAAATAGTTTTATTTAAAAATTATTTCACAGACTCATCGATTGTTCCCCTCCATGGAAATCGTTAGTAAAAGGCGAAAGATTTGTGCGGGTTTTGAAGGGAAACCAGAGTTGAATCAGTGTCCCCGGTTAATATGCTCCTCCATATCTGTGTGCCTCTAGTTAACGCGCTTCTCCATTACTGTGCGCTTCCACTTAATATGCCTGTCTACAATTAAATTTGTTTCACTACAGAACAAGTGTCCTTACAAATTATTTGTGGAAAAATTAGAAACATACAAAATATATATTGTAAAATATAATTACTTAATTACAAATAATTAGCTGCCTGAATTCTTTCTCTAAAATGAGTCTCAATTCTTTGGTTTCTACAAAACGAAAATCATTGCAATAGATTTCCCTTCTAATCTCATTATCTCCTCCATAACTGTGCACTTCCACTTAATATATCTGTCAACAGGCTAAATTTGATCCCCTACAGTACAAGTGTCCTTACAAATTATTTGTGGAAAAATTAAAAACATATGGAATATACATTGTAAAATATAATTACTTAATTACAAATAAATAGCTGCTCGAATTCTTTCTCTAAAAAGAGACCCAATTCTACGGTTCCTACAAAATGAAAATAACTGCAATAGATTTCCCTTCTAATCTCATTATCTCCTCCATAACTGTGCGCTTCCACTTAATATATCTGTCAACAGGCTAAATTTGATCCCCTACAGTACAAGTGTCCTTACAAATTATTTGTGGCAAAATTAAAAACATATGAAATATACATTGTAAAATATAATTATTTAATTACAAATAACTAACTGCCGTAATTCTTTCTCTAAAGAGTCCCAACTCTTCGGTTCTCACAAAAACGAAAATAACCGCAACGAGCTATCGTTTCGCCTAACAGTCGCCTCTGTCCTCCGAACAAGTTCGCGCGACGAACCTAAACGACCGCGGCCTGTGTCGGAGCAACGATTACTCTCCGATGTTCGGTTACGCGTGTTGTCGCGACCGAATCGATTACCGGTACGCTCGCGGAAACGTTGAAAAATCGAGGCGGAAACCGACCGGCTAAAAACCTGGGTAATGGAACGCTAAGCGACATGTCAGCGACGCTCGTGACCGCAGTTCCGCAGCTAGGCTAGCAACGAGAAACAGGAGAGGGTGGAAAATAAAAAAAGAACCGACGAAAACCGAATCAAGGGTTGCTGAGGGGGTGAGGGGAGGTGGTCGGATCGGGAGCGCGCAATTTCCCACGTACACGGACACGCGCGTGCCGGACACTGGATAATTAAAGCTGCGAGGCACGTTTGATCGGGTTTCGGCTCGATTCGTTCCGCCGCCGCTGATTGTTTCCCGTTTTAATTTTCGGCAAATTGGAAAAAAAGGGAAGGGCCGCGCGACGCCGGAAATGTACATTAAAACAGATTTTCCCCGGGGAAACTCGAAATGGAAAGCCGCTTCCGCGATATTTTAATCTTCCGTGGTTTTTTTTTTCTCCTACAACGATCGGGAACGTTAACCCTTTCCGCTGGTAGCAATTTTAACTCCGCGATCAGGACATTTCTATAAATATATTTTAGAATATATTCATTTTATGTAATTGGTTTTAGAATATGAACAGGAAATTGAACTTGTTTTTGGACGTAACAGTCGAACTTTTTTAAAATTTGTAGAAGGTAGGCGTGTTTGACTATTGGCAATTGGATAAAATAGCTATGGGGCGTCGTTGAATACTGTCACAATATTTAGAACAATTTAG
>CM052082.1:19702238-19712688 GCA_028453745.1 Agapostemon virescens
TGCACTACTTTAATATTGCAATGTCTTTAAGGAGGCTGCCAAGCAAAGTGTCCAGGTGTTGTCTTATTATATTACCGAATTTTTTGGAAATCCTAGAAGACTGAATCTACATCATATTCGAATTATGAGAAGTTTAGACAATTATGGACGAGGACAGTAATCGTGACAATGCAAGACTTTGCTGAATCTTTTCAATTTTTGTTTCGGTGCACTACTTTGATTTTGCGATGTCTTTAAGGAAGGTGCCAGTCGACGTGTCCAAGTGTTGTTTTATTAAGTTACAGAATTGTTTAGAAATCCCAGAAGTATTAATCTACATTATATTTGAATTAGGCGATGTTTAGACGATTATGGACGAGAACAGTAATCGTGGTAAATAAATGCGCTGCCGTTGATCTTGCGATGTTCTTAAGGAGCCCGTCAGCCGAAGTGTCCAGCTGTTGTTCCACCGCGTTGTCGACTTGCGCTCCTGCAGGAATAAGTAGACGCGGTATATGAATTAGGTTGTGTTTTGGGGATTTCCGTTGAGAACAAGGGCCGTTTCTCAAAGGGAGAATCGACGCGGCGAGACGTGACGCGGCAAAGGGGCATCGGTTCGCGTTTTCCGGCCGGCGATCGGTGAAAGAGCAGATTTAAGCAGAAGCTTGCGTGGACGAGCCAGAAAATTAGCGACATCCGCATTCAGCGCTAAATCGTTCCCGTGTTCTCCTCTTCCTATTGTCGCTAGCTCCTCGACTGTGAAACTTTTGTTAAGGCCTCTCGCTCGAGGGTTTTCCGCGGAGCGGAGCTGAGCTCGTTCGGGCTGTTTGCCCGTTTGCCTGTTCGCCCGCCTGGACCAAGCCTAAACTCCTAAAATCCTTCGGCACGCTCCGCTCGTTCGTTTATCTTTGCCTCGAAACATTTTTTCCGTCTCTCAGCGAGAACACATTTCTCGATCGAGTTTCCCAACGCAGATACGTACATCGAAGCTTTCCGACAATCTTAAAATATTTTCCAAAATTGAAACTAATTCGTCTTTTCTACGGTAATCAGTATTAACACTTTAACTGCCAAACCAACGGCCTGAAAAATCCCACAAAATCATAGCAATTGATTTAATGAAGCATCGATTGGAAACTTAAAATGTGTGACACAAAGTTATTCTTCAAGATTCTTCTATTTTTCAAATCCCAACTAAATTTAGTGCAACGAACATATTAATGTACGAATTTATTTTTAATCATCGACAAACGATTCTGTCACCCATATATGGGTGATAGGAATCACATAGGATGTGTGACGGAATTATTTGTACGGTTTCTAAATAAATGTTTACGTTAATATATTAATTTGTAGCTAAGTTGGTGGTTATATAGAAAATGCAAGAAGGTAGAGCGAGCATACATTTTATTTTTCCCAATTTTATTCCAGTCAATATCTCATTTCGATTTTTTAGAAATTTTGTGGCTGCTAGTTTGGCAGTCAAAGTGTTAAAATGTACCATTAATGGCAGTCGTCGAACCATTTTGCAACAAACAGAAAACAATTCGTACGATCAGCAGTGGCAGTGAAAGTATCAACGCGAATTTCCTGCAGCCTCCTCGATCCCCGCGGTTTCCGGCGACTCCGAACGCCGGGCGACAACCCTTTCGCGAAACCCTGCGCGCTTTTGCGTGGAAAAAGGAAAATCATGGAAAAAAGGGGTGGCCGTTTCACGGATGAAAACCGTCGCGTTGAAAATCCGATCTCGGCTTCGTTGCCCGTTAAAGGAATAAATATTTACGAAGCCGCGGGTCCCATCAGCAAATAATCAGCGCGTTCTCCTCTCCGTCGACGGTAAAAGAAACGGATAGCCGTAAGGGTGGTTCGCAAAAGGTGGTGGGCAGAGAGGAGGGGGGGGGAGTAAAGGGTGGTGGTTCGAGGGTGAAAGGGGGGTTGGTTTTTACGCACGAGCTACACTCCCCGATGAAGGAGGAAACATCGATCCCTCGGGGTGAGCAGCGCGCGTTCTGACACACGGACGCGGACACCCACACACGCCGGTTGTCGTCGTTCCACGGTTTTCGGGGGTGGTTCGGGGAGGGTTGAAGGGGGTGCACGGCCGGCGAGAACCTTCCGCATAAAGGGGGATGAAGTCTTATGGGGTTGCGTCTTTATGTGAAAGCATTCCGCGGGTTCTCATGTCGGTTTACGAATTCTGGAAGCCCGCTGCTTGCCCCCGTCCTCCTCCGCCACCCCTTGGAATTCTTAACCCGCCGCACTACCCCTCTCGGATTTTCGGTCCGGCACCGAAGGAGAGATACCGAAATAGAAAGGCCCGCGATCGCAAGAAAAATCGTTTGCGCCGTCGATAAGTGAAACGGTTTGCTTGGAAATTCAACCCTTTGCGCGCGGAGTTATTTTAATTGGAAAAGTTGACATGCGCGGTGAGCAGGGCGCTTCCGGTCTAATACGATCGTCGAAAGTATCGCGCACTGTAGAACTATAAATAGGTACCTATTAGATTATTAGATTATTAGACCTATTAGATATTTATCTAATAGAGAACTATAAATAAATTTAACTTTGTTTCATCGTGGGATCAAGATCATGTGACGATTTCATTAGCTACCGGGGATTAAACTTTCGATATCGTTCGAACGTTCGTTTCTCTTCGTTTCGGGATCATCGAGATCGCAGAAGTTCGCAAATTTGTTCGCCGAATGATCGGCGATATTGAAAATAACCGGTGATCGCGATAAATTCGGCGTCGCCATTTTTACGAGGCAATATCCGCCAGACTCTTCGTCACAATTTGGCAGATTTACTGTTAAAAAATTCACCGACACATAGTTACCCTCTCTGTATGAAATTCCGTGACTCGTAGAATGCGCGCGAACAGATCGATGAAATCGCGTTTTCGAAACGTCGTCGGCCAGGGGCGGGATCGTTTCTTTTTCTCGGGCGGCGCGCGAAAACGAACGAGAGGACCGAGCGATGGGAAAGATGGCGAACGGAGAAGAACGACGCGGCTAGTTTTTCTACGGGGTTGCGAGGGATATTTCATGGTGGCTCGCGGGGAGGGTACGGGGGCAGAGGAACCGATTCTATTCCGGCGCCAGGTCTGGCAAAACGTCGAAACAAAACGAGACACCGAGGTTCCCGCGTGGGCAGCTGTGGTCAGCCAGCGAACGGAGGAGGTCTCGAGAGCTCTCTAGTAGGTGGCCCATGATCCCATTGGCTTTGGATACCTAATCACTGTTACACGGGAATTAATAATGCCTGCGGTTTCTCGGTTTTTCGCAGCGTCACTCGGCCCTGAAATCGTCTCGCCGAGATGATTGAGACGTCCGAGCGAACCGCTTTCTGGTCTCAGCGATCACGAACCATGGTTTGGGGGATGCTGCGAGATTATGGGACAATTTTTAGTCACGTGCTCTATCGCCACAGCAATTTTCTGTGGCGTCTGTTTATTTTCCTGTCCTGAGGAGATTTTTACATTTAGCATACGCCAAAGTGCACGCTTCCTTGGCTATACGAATTCTAACGAGAATCGCACGGTGGAAATTAATTAAGCTCTTCGGGGATTATAATGTTCGACTTGTTAATAGTTCGCGGAGAAATTCGTTCGGTCGAATTCGAATTCGCTCGGAAAATCGAAACAATATTTTTACCTCTAATAGCTTCATTGTACATAGTTTATTTCCGTTTACACATATGAAATTAATTACTATTACTCGTATTTAGAACGTTAAAACTTTCGTCGATTTCTTAACTGCAAACCTAGCGATGGAGAAGTTGTTTAAATAAGAGTATGGCAATTTTTAGTGGCGCCTTAGAGGCGCCATTCGAGTGCTAAGGGTTAATAGTTTGCGGAGAAATTCGTTCGGTCGATTAAAATGAATCACGGCCAGATATCCTTTCCTTTCCGGTTGCAACGATCACGAACCATGGTTTGGGGGATGCTGCGAGATTATGGGACAATTTCATCCTTAACGTCGCCGATTAACAGTACAATTTCTAGCCACCTGCTGTATCTCCATAGCAATTTTCTTTGGCGTCTGTTTATTTTCCTGTTCTGAGGCGATTTTTACATTTAGCACACGCCGCGCCGAGTGACGTACGAATTCGTACTTGGTTGTACGAATTCTAACGAGAATCGCACGGTGGAAATTAGTTAAGCTCTTCGGGGATTATAATATTCGACTTGTTAACTCTTTGCACTCGAAGCAATTTCATACCAAAATCGAAACAATATTTTTACCTATAATAGCTTCATTGTACATAGTTTATTTCCGTTTACACATATGAAATTAATTACTACGACTCGTACTTAAAACGTTAACATTTTTATTGATTTCTTAACTGCAAACATAGCGACGTAAAAGTTGTTTAAATAATAGTATGGCAAGTTTTAGTTTCGCCTTAGAGCAATGGGTTAATAGCTCGCGAGGAAATTCGTTCGGTCAATTAAAATGAATCACTGCCAGATATCCTTCGCTTTCCGGTCTCAGCGATCACGAACCATGGTTTGGGGGATGCTGCATAGCAATCTTCTTCGGTGTTTGTTTATTTGCCTGTTCCGACGCGATTTTTACATTTAGCACACGCCGCGCCGAGTGGCGTACGAATTCGTACTTGGTTGTACGAATTCTAACGAGAACCGCTTTCATGGAAATTAGTTAAGCTCTTCGGGGATTATAATGTTCGACTTGTTAATAGTTCGCGGGGAAATTCGTTGGGTCAATTAAAACGGGGCGCCGAACGAATCGGGGCCAGATATCCTTCGCTTTCCGATCTGAACGAGGCCAGGAGATCCTCTGATAATTGGCGAAGCTGTTCGCAGTAATTCTCGAGCTTCCCGACAGTTTGCTGGCTTAACAACGTAACTGCCATGTCAGTCCCGTGACGCAATGAGTGAGAATCCCTTCTTGCGAGGGAATCAATTTTTGTCGCAAACTTTTGAGCAAAACGATTTTAAGAAAATCCGCGAGCTGAGAGAAAACTTCGCTATTTGTCCATGGGGGTGAGTACAGTTCTATGGGGCATGCGATGGTGTTGCACGGTGGACCGTTGATAGGAATCTCCGAGGATGACATACTCAAGAATTAAAGCTTCGAACGAAATAAAAATCGGCAAACTGAACGTTGTAATTTCTGGTTGAAATCTCGAATTTGGAACGTTGAAAGTATACGCGTGGAAATTCGTTTAGCAGCCGTGGAAATAATTCCGTCAGCGTGCGCGGCAGTCAAAGTGTTCAACAGGATTTGCTCGATCAGTCTGTTTCCCAAAAATCGGTTGAAGGATCAAAAATATTTTTAGCGTAATTCCCCCGCTCCGAGCTCGCATCCAGGGGATGGCTTTTGTGCCTGGGTGGGGTGTACAATGAGTCACGGTGATATTCGCGCCACCCCTCTGCTCTCGAACGATCGCTTTGGTTCTGGACTGGCTTGATGGAGGCGCCACTGACAGGACACCCTGTCACCGAAGTCTCTCACCTATACCATATATAGTTGCTCCAGAATCTCTCTCTCTCTCTCTCTCTCTGTCTCTCTTTCCCTGTCTCCTACTCCCTCTTCCTCTCCCGATTTTCCGAATCTAGCTCCCGGAAGCTGGAAGCTTCTCAAGTGTCAGATTGCCAGGGAGAGATACGTCGGATTCTCCTGGAGCCTTGTATCTTCCTCTATGATCCCCCAGCTTCTTTGCTGGAAATGCTGCTTTGTTATTTGTGGAAGCTGCTCGCGTATCCCTTTGAAATCCGGCTCACCGTCCAAATACCTAATTGAGAAACTCACGGGACAAATACCTAATTAAGTTGTCGTCCGATCGATTTCCTTTCTAATTTCCCAGAGATTTTATGGAGACGCTGAAAGTTGCTCCTCCGAAGAGACTCGAGGTCTGATTAGATCCAGGATTCCGTGCGTTTACGATAAAAATGAGTCTCTAACTTTGAGATTGGCTTTTCAGATTTAAATCAGGGAGCAAATTTAAAGAATTTCACGACATATTTACGAAAATTTATTAGCTTATAAGAACCGCTTATGCAACGAGTTTTGTTGATTGTACAATTATCGAGGAAGATGCATCCACGGGGACAACACATTTATTTCATTGCATCAATGCAGTTTTGCTTGTGTAAAGCAGGTAAAAATTGTTGCTTTCAGTGCTTCGCAAAGCTAGTGTTAACGCTAGAACTGTATATTCGATAAATATAACGAGATTACGCGTATTCGATGTTCATACGATTTTTATTGTAACATGTGCTTCTTCGAAGAAGTATTAACCCTTTGCACCCTTTAAACAACTTTTACATCGCTACGTTTAAAGTTAGGAAATTGCTAGAAATTTTAATGTTCTAAGTACGAGTAATAGTAATTCATTTCATAGGTACGAAAGGAAATAAACTATGTACAATCCAGCTATTATAGGTAAAAATATTGTTTTGATTTTGGAATGGAATAGCTTCGAGTGCAAAGGGTTAAATTTTTATAACTTCAGCTGTAGCGAAAGAATGGATTAGGGACCCGCCATTTTGAGTGGTTTGATGATTCCAGTGTTAAAGGAAGATGGAAGCTTTTATTCTAGTTCTAAAGAATAGAAAAAGAAGCAGATCAATTTTCCTTTCCTTCAAGATGAAGTTAAATTTTATTCCTATGCAAACAATATTTATTATCGGAGTAAATGCAACAGTAACAAAACTATAAATTGTTTCTTCTCTTCCTTTTTCAGCGACGAAAACGTTACAACAGCTTTAAGTGCAAAGAAAATGGTACGTCAAGAGGTTAATTACACCCCATACGAAACATTAACGGAAGAAATAAATTTCGAGACGAATCTCGTGTACGATAACGTACGTTGACAATGTTAATCTTGCATAAAAATGTTGTTCGAAACGATTAAGACATTCCCGTCCCCTTTGCTAGGATCGTTGCTCGCCGGAGAGCCTCGAGAGCCTTTCAATTCCAAAGATGACAGTCTCGGGATCTCTTCAGCTTCGAAATCCCGGCTAACAAGACACACGTCGCGTAAAATCGTTGCGTGACCCACATGTGGATGGCACCGTGAACGCATTGACGGTTCCAAGGGTTTGCAGGAGCCGGGACGAGGCTGATCCTTCAGGGAAAGGCTGATCCTAGATTTTCCTGGTGCAGATATCCGCGGTACCAGCGGCGTTCCACCTCCCCGCGGTTTCTATCCCGGCGCGGAGTCTTTTTTGCTCGCTTATGGCTGTCAGGAGCCCCGGGCATGGCGCCACCATACGCGAGGAGGGAAAAGAGAGGCCCCCATAGCCTCGGTTCGCGTTGGGAACGAGAACGAACGAACGAACGAACGAACGAACGGACGAAAGTGCGCGCTTGTTGGTCCTTTTTTAAAAATAAAATGGCGGACGCGCCGAGCGACGACGTTCGCAGGGGACGAAGAAAACGGCGAGGAAGAAGAAGAAGAAGAAGAAGAAGAAGAGAGGAAGGAACTGGCCGGCATCGGCGGGAGTGGCGGTGAAAGAAGAGGAACAGAGAGGAACGGGAGAGGACCACCGGAGAGCCGTTCTGCGATTAGACTTACAAAACAAACGGCCCGCCGGTCCGGCCCGCGCAGACCAATGGCGTAGCACGCTGATCCCGACAAGGGACACGAGATAATTGGATCAAGACCCACCGAGAGACCGCGTCCCGTAAGATCGCCTCGTAATTTTCGATCGGACCAAGGTCGACGACCTTGACTCCGCCAAGACGATCCGCGCGAACCCAGAGCCGACGTCACCGAAATCGAGGGCACCTCGTCGACGTCCGTGGAACTAGCTTCCGCTTCTTCGCTGGACCTACGGGGTCCGCTTCGAAGGTCGAAAAGCTCGCGGAATTCCATGCTTTTGGAATCGCGAATCGCCGGAGGAGCCCATTCTTTCGATTTTTGGTCGTTTTGTATTTTGCAATTTGGGGGGATATGAAATATGCAATTTGGGAGGTTTTTCGGATTTGGTGGATGATACAAAGATGGAATGAAGTTTTTAGATGACGTTACTGGAGGTGGATTGTCGATTCATGGTGCTGTTGGAAAATCCGCTGAGGAGACCATTCGTTCGATTTTTGTTCGTTTTCTATTAGGGTGTCCCATAAGTTTCTTCCCTCTTTTTGATGCGAAATGAATACACGATATTTGTTGTTTACGGTGGATTTATTATGTTATATATGAACCGTTCTGTTCTATAACCTTCTTCCATCTCTCAGGAAGCCTCATTATGCCCTCTTTCCAAAATTGTTCAAGCTTATTTGCAAAATATTCATCTAGGTGCATTTTTATTTCGCTTATGGATTTTAAAGGTTTAGCACGGAGAGAATTTTTTAAGGAGAGGAACAAGTAATAATCGGATGGAGCAAGGTCTGGGGAGTACGGAGGATGAGGTAGAACGTCCCAATCAAACTGTAATAATTTTTGCCTTACGGCCAACGCAACATGCGGTCTTGCGTTGTCGTGATGGAAAACGACGCCTCGTCGGTTCGCCAATTCTGCCCGTTTTTCTGCTATGGCGGCTTTCAATTGATCCAGTTGATTGCAATATTTGTCAGCATTGATCGTATCACCTTGTGGAAGGAGCTCGTAGTACACTATACCTTTCCAGTCCCACCAAATGCACGAAAGAACCTTCTTCGGATGAAGTCCAGGCTTCGCAACAGTTGAAGGTCTATTTTCCTTAGACCAAGTGCGTTTTCGATGCACATTTTGGTATAGAATCCAAGTCTCGTCTCCAGTGACAAGCCTCATTAAGAAAGGATCCCTTTCGTGTCGCTGGAGAAGCAAATCGCACGTAGAGACGCGGTTCATAAGGCCGGTCTCCGTCAATAGGTGTGGAACCCAAACTTCATATCGATTCGCATATCCCATCTTGATTAAATGCTTATGTACCGTTGTCTTGGGAATATTAGTGGCATCCACTATCTCACGCACACTATATCGCGGATTTTCAGTGAGCAAAGTCTTGATAATGTCCGTATCCGTCGTTGCTGGCCGGCCGCTGCGGTCTTCATCTTTCAACTCGAAATTGCCAGCTCTAAATTTTTTAAACCAATTGCGGACGGTCCTAATAGTCGTGGTACCACTCCCGTAAACGGTGCAAATCTCGTCTGCAGTGTCCTTTTGCACTATTGCCTTTTTTAAAGCAATCAAGCATAACATGCCGCAAATGCTTCTTTTGGCTCTCCATATTGAACGGTGCAGAAAAAATGTTAAAAGAGACTTTGTCACCAACGAAACGTACTTTGAAAGAGCTCTGGCACGACTAAAACCGATGCCATAAACGGCTAAGAGATAAGCCTGCATGTTTATATAAAAACAGCCACTTAGAGTCACTCGTAGCGTGGCGCGGAAGAAACTTATGGGACAACCTAATATTTTGCAATTTCGGAGGCGATGAAACATGCAATTTGGGGGGTTTTTCGGATTGGGCGGATGAAACGAAGATGGAATGAAGTTTTTAGGTGACGTTACTGAAGGTGGATTGTCGATTGAAGATCCTGTTGGTAAATCCGCTGAGAAGTTTGTAGTTGTATGGTCTTTTGAAGATTGTGTAATAGTCGTTGGTAATGTGCGAGACGTTACGCGAACGGCGTCTTTGGGGCGTTGGTAAAGGTAGTCGTACTATTGTTTAAGAGAACTTTTATATGGCGAAGTTGGCGTTTAATGGCGGTCTAACTTCTATGATCTTAAGTTGAACGGTACAATCGAAAGAATGTCAAGACAAGAGAAACATTAGCACATTAGGAACAATTTTCTTACCACCCTGGTGACTGCTCGCAAGCATACACCGAGCGTAGAAAGCTTGACAGCTATATAGGTCTTGATAAAAGTGTTGGAGGAATTTCTGGGTTAGCATAGTTTCAGCTTGAATCGTTAGAGCGTAACTTTGCATTCAAACGAGGAGAAGTCTTTGACTGCACGGACTGGTTTCGAATGGAAATCGCCAGTTAGCGAGGCGTTATGATTTGTTCGACTCTGAACCGCCCCGCGGAGAAATGATTTCACAGTTTAGCAATAACTATTTTGCCAGTGTTGCAAATGCCAGTTGATCGAAGAAGATTCAAGGAATAGTAGAGAAGCTAAACAGAGGATCGAGGACCTCAGACAATTACAAATTCGATTCACAGGTCGATATTTTTCATCTCTTCAGGCTTCTACAGCAAGAAGTTCGATAAGATGAAAAATTCAATTAATAGTTTATCTATAACAATTTCGCAGATGTTGCAAATGCCAGTTGATCGAAGAAGATTCAAGGAATAGTAGAGAAGCTACATAGAGGATCGAGGACCTCAGACAATTACAAATTCACCTCTCAGGTCTCCAGCTTTCATTTCTTCAGTTTTCTACAGAAAGAGGTTCAACAAGAATACCAGAATTAATAATTTATCATTAACAATTTTGCAAATATTGCAGACATAAGTGGACCAAAGGAGACCCAGAGGATGGATGAAAAACCGAATGCAGGAGGACATTGAACAGT
>CM052082.1:19727688-19739677 GCA_028453745.1 Agapostemon virescens
CTTTCAACATCTTTCGAGCTTCAAATAATTTCTGCAAGTCCTAAAATGTGCCCAGAATCTGACGACAATTTAGTTGATAATATTTTACTAAGTCCAATGAAATTTTAGATTAAACAATCTCTGGGATTGGCGAGGCTAGACGGCGCGGGGGTGAAGAATCTCACACGATCCATCGAAGAGAGTCAGTCTCGAGGTCGAAGAAAAGGTGCAGCGCGAAAGAAATTAATTTTCCTGTCGAAAATGTGAAACTACATCTTTCAAGCCCCGAACAATTTCTCCAAGAACTATTTCTACAAATTCCAAAAGGCGGCGAGAATCTGGCAACACAAGTTAGTCGATAATTTGTTACTAAATCCAATGAAATTTTTAACTAAACAATCTGCTGGATCGGCGAGTGAAGACGGCGGGGGTTGAAGAATCTCGCAGGATCCATCGAAGAGGGCCAGCCTCGAGGTCTCGGAAAAAGTGCAGCGCGGAAAAAAACCGAATCCAGAGGGTTGTAAAGCACCCTCGGAGCGTGTTCCGGTGTGAGCCAGAGCTAGCTAGAGTCGTGTAGAAACGGGGTAGGACGCGGAGGGGTAAGGGTGAAGGAGAGAAGAGAAAAAAGACCGTTGTACACACGAGAGTGACTAATTCTCGGCGGAGCATCGGGCGAGAGGTAGAGAGAGAGAGCGAGAGAGAGTGAGGAGAGAAAGAGGGGAAGGATAGAGTTCGAGGGGCGGAGAAGAAGAAGAAGAAGGCGGCGGGGCTAGGGGGGGTTTGTTCTTGGGGGGTTTGGAGGCCGGTGACACGCAAGCCATGAGCTCCGCCGTGGTCTCCTCCCATAGTAATTCCTTCCCTGGAAAAGTGACGTTGTTCAGCAACCCCAAGACCGCATGAAATACGCGAGGGGGTGCGGCACGCGCGCGGCTACAGCCCCGCGAGAGCGTATCCGGGGGTGAGTTTTGTCCGTGTTCGTGCGTGCCGCGGCACTCGGATCCTTCCAAAGGAATGGAAGATGCTAGGCGTCCCTTCGAGGCGCCTTTCCCGTCATCTATCACCCCCCTCCTCCCCGTAATGTCGCTCGCGGAGAGGGGTTGGTTTGCGCGCGGGGGTTGGAACACGGGGGCGAAAGAGGCACGGCCGCAGGGAGAGAAAGAAGGAAAGGGAGGAAGGGATCGAGAGAGGAGCAGATATCTCGGAGTCACGGGGTCGTGAGTCGACCGGGGAGAGAAGTTATCAGAGCGTGGAGGGCAGTCGGTGGATGAGGAGACGACGACGACGACGACGGCCCTGAAGAAGCTCTGCGCGAGCCCGTCGAGCAGAGGCCCGCGGCTCGAGCACCAGATTAAGGGTCTCGTTATATGCTCCGTTGAAATCTCGACGACGCTGATTCCTCGGAGGCGGTAAGTCGGACGGGAAGAGCGCCGACGAGACAGCTGCTTTCTCACAAATTAAATCACACTACCCGGGAACCATCCCTCGCGAGCTTATTTCACGCTCCGAGGATCCGGCCGATCGCCGTTTCCTCGATTCCACCGCACCGCGTTTCCGAAGGCGATCATTTTCCGCGAGGGAAAATCCTTAACACTAGACCGACGAAACCAGTCAAAATGACTCGTCAATTAATTCTTATTTGATAGTTGAAAGTATAAGAATGTTCCAACGAAAACTTTTCACATAAACTTTTTCATTAGAACGTTTATTAACACAGAAGTTCGAGAAGCTTTGAATAATTGCAACCTTGTCATTATTATAAAGTAGTGTATATTGGTATAGTTTAATGCTCCGTCGCTTCTAGTGTTAATTTCTCCATCTCGTTTTTGACCTATTCGATTGCACCCCCAATTTGGAAATCGTGGTGGTTCGAAAGAGCGACGCGGAGGGTTCCTTGCTCGCGAGGAAATCCGAGGATTAAGCTAGCTATGAGTTTGAACGTGCAATCGGGAATCGGAATACAAGCTACTCGAAGCGACAAGAATCTCCTTCGTTCTTGCTTTTGGAGAACGGCAGGTCCAACGAGCAATTGTATAGCTAACGCGTTGGGGTAGTTAGCCCAAACGCGGTAGAAGTCTACCCTGTACTTGCTTCGGCAGTACATATATTAACCCCTTGTCCTACAACAACGTGTCAGACTCGTGATCAAGATTTCGAACAGAATCATTTAAACATGTGTTTCCTTAATTTTCCTTAACCCCTTGGGTACGGATTTATTTGAGAAAATATTTGCATGTGGAACGGAAATAATTTTTGGTTGCTTGGAGTAGTATGTAAAGGCAGTACATTTTACGTAAGAATGTATTTATTTCTAAAATATTGGTGACATATGTAATATTAAGATGTCTTCAACTAAGTAGAATTGCAAAACAAAAATAAATTAATAACAACAAAATAAAACTAAATGAAATAAATTCAAAGTTTAATTTTTGGTTTGACGTCTTAGACACGTCATCCGCTCTTAGGGGAAAAAAGTAAATGACGTGTCTCAGACGTCAAATGTACCCAAGGGGTTAAATCGAAATAACATTCTATTTAATCGTTGATCGCATAGAATCGGTGGAGAATAGTTACGCATGTGGCAACTACAAATTTCACTTTTCTCGTTGTCGTTTCGCGGAGGATAAAGAAAATCTAGTCACTGTTATCAGAAAATAAATCGTAGGACAAGGGGTTAAAATTGGAACGATACAGAGAAGATTACAAAGATTCATAAAATCGTGAAGCGTTGTAAAGGGTGTCCCAAAATTAACGCAAGATTTGAATTTGTCGCCATTTTTGCAGTAAATTGTTGGCAACCCTGAAAAAAGAACAATTTGACAGCTGAGAGTTTAGGGTTAGTAAAAATGCAGCGTTATACGATACAACAACGTGTTTTCATTATTGAACAATATTTCAAAAATAATGAAAGTTTGGCGGGCGCAGTTCGACAATTTTATACAAAATATGGTAAAAATAGTGTTTTAACCTCGTCAACTGTGAAAAGATTCATTGAAAAATTCAGGGAGACTGGATCAGTTGGAGACGCTAAACACACCGGTCGTCCAAAAACAAGCCGTTCAAATGTCAATATCGAAGCAGTGCGTAAGAGTGTTGGTGAAAATCCAGGAACATCGATTCGGCGTAGTAGACAAGAATTGTAAATTCAAAGAAGCTCTCTGCAGCGTATACTCACAAAAGATCTGTGTCTCCATGCTTAAAAAATTCTACATCATACCATGCTACACAAAAAGTGAAATGGATTATTGAACATCAACAAGTGGATGCTGATTTTTCGAGCAAAATCATCCTAAGCGATGAAGCACATTTTCACCTTGATTGCTTTATTAATCACCAAAATAATAATAATAAAATAATTACCGTGTTTGGGGTATAGCGTTCAGGAAATTAAACGCTGCATCAACGAATTATAAGGATATACTGTTCTCGAATTATTAACCCTTCGCGCTCCAAGCTCCTCCAAATTTGTCTTTTCATTTTGTCGTTCCGTGGAGGATAAAGAAAATCTAGTCGTTATCAGAAAATAAATCGTAGAGAAAGGGGTTAAGCTACCCCCGAGCGCCAGTGCAGGAGACGGACATCGCGGATGTCGGACGGACGGTTGTTTTTCCGTTATCGGAAGGTGTCCGACGACGACAGCGGCCAGCGGAGGCAGTTGTCCGACGGTTGCGGGAAACGCGTGCAACAAATAGAATTGCAGGAGCAAAAGTGAACCGACTCGATTTATATTTTTTATTCGGTCGAGCGTACTCGGCTTCGCGGGTTTCATCCGCATCGCGCAAAGCCGCTCCGGCTAGATTAGAATTCCCGTACGCGGGAATACGCGTTGTTCCGTGTCGAGCGAAACAACCGCGTGTCCTGCGGAAAGAATGGGTTTCCAGGCTTTCCGTCAGATTTCCGATGCTCGAAAGTCCGTGACAGCGGCCCGACGACCCGTTGGGAGCGTAGGTATACGGTATACGCGCGGCACGGACCCTCGACCAGGTCGTTGACGGACAACGATGTTCCCGTGGACGGAGGACGAGGGTTTGGCAACACGTTAATGAGCCTGAAACAAAAGAATCCGCCGTTCCCGAAGCGGAAACCCCGCAGAGTCGAGGATCTACGGGGGGTTGGTGGCGCCATCGGCTGTCATCACGTGTCGAACGCTCAGCTATGATATCCAGGTAGGCACAACCCCAAGGAGCGAGAGATCCACCCTTTCCTCGAGGCCTGGAAATACCGAACGCCGAGGCCAGGCCTGTGTCCTCCTCCCGGCGAGATCTCCGGATCGGATAAGCCTAATGTTCGCGTCCCGTTAATACCCCGAACAGTTCGAGCGGTCTCTCTCTCTCTCTCTCTCTTGGTTGTTCTCTCTACCCCTTCGAGCTCTGCCCGGTTGCCCCGTGGCCAACCCTACTCCACGGACGTTAATTATTTCGGTAAACGAGGGTGGAGTGCTCGCCCTTGTCCTCGACGCACGACACCGAGGCCTGCTGGCCAGCTAGATCTTGTTGCGTGTATCGATACCGGTCGCTCGACGGCGATCGCGGGCGTAGACGCTGTTAAGTGACCGCTAACAACGCCAGATTACATCGGAACTGGTCGCGCTCACGGAGAATCGGGGAGAACTTTCCTCGATGCGAGAACCGTCACACTTCCTCGGCCATATTTTCTCGGGAAATCGAGGGCAGAGGGTCAACTTTGGCAAACCATTTATCAGAGATTGTAATTGAACGAATGGAACAATCGAATGCATTGTGGATCATCGTGTTTTGTGCCAGAGAGGCTCCCTGTTGCAACTGGATCAACGTTACAACGTTAGGCTGGCTGATTCTTTTAGTGGAATTTTTAATTTCAGGGATATTTTACGTATACTGTAAAGGGACTGGCATTTAACTGTTTCCGAGGCTGTTCATCGAGCTCGATGGTTTTATTAGCTCTTCTTTCCGCAATAATTGTTATTTCTTATGTCAAAGGCTAGATTTTTGGGACCCTTAAGTCCTAGATTCGTTGCCCTGTTCTGCTCAAAGAGAGCCAAAGTCCTAGGTTGTGCAATCGCAGCTATTGGAGCTGTCTACGATTAAAGAATGTCATTATAATCTGGAAAGCTGGAATCCTAGGTTGTGCATAGTTTAAGCTACGACTTACAGTCTCCTAACATTCGAGAGCCCCTAGGCCACGCCTACTAGGGTTTGCTATACAAAAAGAGGGCAATTATATCCACAGTAGCTGACATCTTAGGTTATGCATACTGTAAGCTATATCTTACGTTCGGCTAAAATTCGAGAGCCACTAGGCCACGCCTACTAGGGCTTGCTATGAAAAACGAGCGCAATTATATCCACAGTAGGTGACATCTTAGGTTATGCATGATGTAAGCTACATCTTCCACTCGACTAAAATTTGAGAGCTACTAGGCTACGCCTACTAGGCCTTGCTATACCAAAAGAGGGCAATTATATCCACAGTAGCTGACATCTTAGGCTATGTATACTGTAAGCTGCATCTTATAGTCTGATAAAATTCGAGAGCCACTAAGCCACGCCTACTAGGGCTTGCTATGCAAAAAGAGCGCAAGTATATCCTCGGTAACCGGCATCTTAGGTTGTGCATAACGTAAGCTGCATCTTATAGTCTGATAAAATTCGAGAGCCACCTGGCCACACCCACTTTCATCTTTAGTAGCTGCCATCTTAGGTTGTGCACACTGTAAGGTACGACTTACAGTCTCCCACAATTAGAGGGCCACTAGACTGCGCCTATTAGGCCTTGCTATACAAAAAGACCGCCAATTATGTCCTCGCCAACTGGCGTATTAGGTCGTGCATAATGTCCGATAAAATTCGAATGCCATTAGGCCACGCCCACGTTGTGATTATCTCTGGCACCTCTATCGCCATCGACGGAGACATTCGCGTATCGGAAGTTTCAAGGTTCCTACGCAACGAAGTAGCTCCGGCGGGCAATTGGAGGCGCCGGTTGGCCTCGGCGGGCCAGGGCGCCGATCGCTCGGGATTTCGGCGATCGGCCGGCGAAAAGGGGCCCGAGGTCCCTGGTTCGGAAAGCTGTCGCGCGTATTCCCGGTCGGGAGAGGAGGTCGTGCATGCGCGTCCCAGCCAATCTGCTTAAGACATCTCGGTCCGGCGGCGACTTGCAACTGTCCGGCGGTCGCGCGGTGCACCGTTGCATCGCGGCCGGACAATAGTTTGCCGGTCGGCGATGTGCCGGTGTGCATCGGTATGCGCCGGACCACACACGCCGGCGCCATACCCGCACACCGAAACCGGCGGGTGAACATACGAGCGATGTAAACGTATTTCAAACACCAGCCTACGTGGAAACGATAAATAAACTATAACTAACCGCCCTCGGACCCGGTGACAGGTGAATGGTGAATCCTCTTGTTAGCCACGCCGGGAGAGGCCGCGGGGGTGGGGGGAGGATGGGTGCCGGCCGAGCGGAGCCGAGAGAGGAGGGCCGAGAGAGGAGACCGAGAGCCGAGCTGAGCCGAGCGCGCCAGTTTCACGGAGCTTGGGCCTAGCGGGCCCAACCGCCGCCGCCGCCGCCGCCACCACCGCCGCCGCCACCGCCGCCGCCGCCGTCGTCGTCGTGGGCCCAGCCTTTATGCGTGCCAGCTAAACCGTCGAGATATTGCGCCACGGTGAGGGCCAGGAGGGGGGCCACCGTGTCGGGCCCCGAGCGGGATTATCGATGTAAGTCACCGAGAACAAAGGGCAGAGCCTACTCGTCGCCCTGACGGAATAAATCGGCGCGATCCTGGTGATCGGGGACCGGCCTACGCGGATCCGGCCTCTTTGCTAGCCTCGCCAGCCGATTTCCGAACCCGCACGACAAATCGATTCTTTCTCTCGTCGACCAGAGAAGCGAATCTTCGAATTTACACAGAGCTAAGACCTAATAATAAGCACAGATCTAATTCTCGGACCTGCAACGGTTGCTTTTCATTCTCGAAAACACTTTCGGTCTTGTATTTCGGCTCCTCTTTACCGTTGCCAAGGCTATGATGGCATCGACGACAGGCGATCGTACGCCGCGCCGTTAACAGCATTAGCTTGCGGTGCATTGCACGGTTTTTCGAGGTGGACGCGACTTAGGGTGCAGAAACGAAGGGTGCACAATGCGTTTAGCGCACAAAGGAACGTCGAAACGGGCAAGAGGGCCGATCGATCCGGTGGAAACACATCGGCGGACAGATTTTAAGCCGAAGATTCGTTACCGAGATCTCTTGCCCCGCTATCAACCGGGGAAACGGTTCAAGGCCAGACATCAGATTAGAAGCAACAATCGCGGGCTCGAGTGGTCGCTCCAGCGAGCCGGAAGCCTGGAAAACAGAGGCGAATAAAGGAGGCTACGGATAGGTCCGAGAGTCTCGTTCGTTCCTTCCTTCTAATTCCTCTTCCGGAAAGTTACACGGATGATCCGTGGGCCCGCGGGGCCCATTGTCTGTCGCGGGGATTTGCGAAATTCGAATAACGAGCCCGGTCTAGGTGGACCGAGCGCCGGTCACGACAATAGTAATGGATACGTTTAATCCAATTTCGGGCGGGGACGACGGACAGGCTCCGGGGGCCCAGCCTCGACAATGACGCGGCACAGCCTTGGGCGGGGCCGTGACAATGTCGAGAAATATTGGATAAGCGTGACGGACCCACGGGGCCCCCGTAGCGGCCAGGTAGAAGACGGGCGACACGCTTAACCAATTTCGGGCTGAATGGGGTCTAAATTTGCTTAAAATTAGGCCTACTCTAAGACGACCAGTCCCCGGCTAGGCTGCTCCTCGTTGTCTCCTTGCTTGCTCGATCAGCGCCGTTTGCTAAGCCATTGTCGCGGAAACCGAGCAAACGATGGGTCCGTTGCACGGGGACTCTTTTGTCGACGGATCAGCGTCTGCGAAATCCTGTAAGGGAAACAGAGATAACAATAACAACACCGGAGAATGAAAATACGAAGCGGTTTGGTAACTTCTCAACGGGATGGCGAATCTTGATGCTCCAAACCGTTTAGCGAGCTTTTTAAACGTGGCTACTCGAAAATGGTTCCACCGAACGAATCGAGATGCTTTACTTTCGTTGCAGGGCCTGATTCGGTCGAAATCGTGTTGCTTTTAGAACCGTTTAATCCTTTTGTCGATATTCAGGTACTCAAATACTGAACATTTCTTTTTAGAATAGCAGTAATGGTTTTGGAAACAAATAGCTAGGTTAGTCTAAATTTTTATGTTCTTCAGGGCATGATTCGTGTTAAATCGTGGTACAGTTGGGGCCCTTTTAATCCTTTTGCAATATTCTGGTATCCAAGCACTCTAAATTCTACTTTGAAACATCTTGAATGCTTTCAGAAAGAAATAGCTAGGTTACTCTAAATTTTTATATTCTTCAGGGCCAGATTCGTGTTGAATCGTGTTACATTTGGGGCCCTTTTAATCCTTTTGCAATATTCTGGTATCCAAGTAGTTTATATTTCTCTTTGAAACGTCTTTAATGCTTTCAGAAAGAAATAGCTAGGTTACTCTAAATTTTTATGTTCTTCAGGGCCTGATTCGTCTTAAATCGTGTTACATTTGGGGCCCTTTAATCCTTTTGCAATATTCTGGTATCCAAGCACTCTAAATTCCACTTTAAAACATCTTTAATGCTTTCAGAAAGAAATAGCTAGGTTACTCTAAATTTTCATGGTCTTCAGGGCCTGATTTGTCTTAAATCGTGTTACATTTGGGGCCCTTTAATCCTTTTGCAACATTCAGGTATCCAAGCACTCTAAATTCCACTTTGAAACATCTTTAATGCTTTCAGACACAAATAGCAAGATTACTTTAAATTTTTATGTTCTTCAGAGCTCGATTCGTCCTTGTTGGAGATATTCAGGCTGATTGCGCCATCTATTGAATTCAATTTAGCACTAAGCGTAAATATAATAGGTCACGTAGCCCTTGTTCCTTCTTTTTCCGCGAGCGGTCAAATAAGTATGGAATCCTTTAATCCATTTCTCAAGATTCAGGTATCCAAGCACTATACATTCCTTGCCAAAACATCTGTAATGCTTACAGAGACAAATAGCAAGGTTACTTTCGATTTCGATGTTCTTCGGCGCTCGATTCGTCCTTAATCGTGTTACAGTTGGGATCCTTTAATCCATTCCGCAAAATCCAGGTATCCGAGCACTGTACATTCCTTTTTAAAACATCTTTAATGGTTACAGAGACAAATAGCAACATTGCTCTAAATTTCTGTTCCTCAAAGCTCGATACACCCTAAATCGTGTTACAGTTGGGGTCCTTTAATCCTTTTGCAACATCCAGGTATCCAAACACTTTAGATTCTCTGTTAAAACATCATTGATGGTTACAGAGACAAATAGCAAGATTACTCTACATTTTTATGTTCTTCAGGGCTCGATTCGTCCTAAATCGTGTTACATTCTGGACCTTTTAATCCATTTATCAATATCCAAGTACAGAAAACATCATTGATATCAACTACAGAAAACAGTAATATAAAACATCGTTAACCCTTTACATTATAATTTATTTTACGGTTGCAATAATTAAAATCTCTTTGCACTTCAGAATTTGCTGAAAGAAAAAGACAGTTTATAAATATTCCTCCCCAATGGATGTGCATTAACAACAACCAAATGGAACATACACATTGTTCAGAGTCAGAACAAATAGCAAGATTGCCCTAGATTTCTACGTTCTTGAACGATCACAGGTTGATTTACGATTTGCAACATCAAAGACGCTTAACTCCTTGACCTACGATTTATTTCGTGGAAACAGTGACTAGATCTTCTTCGTTCTCCAAAGAACGACGAAAAGAAAATAAAAATTTGTAGCTGCCATGGGCGTAGCTATTCTTCGATTACTGTATACGAGCAATAATTAGATAAAATGTTATTTTGATTTATAGAAAATTAAGGACATACATATTGATAAGATTCCGTTCGAAATCTTCATCACGAGTCTGTTGTAGGGCAAGGGGTTAACCTAATCGTCCTGCGTCCTCGAATCGGTCAAGCAAACATCCGACTTACTTTCGGCTAAGATAAACCCGGGCCCGGGCCGGGCGACAAGAAACGCGCACGCAACTCGAACGTGGGTGGGACGTAATTGACGAACGTCCTTGGAAAAAATTTCGCAACATACAAGATCGTGAAACTGTCCGGATCGGTTTCGTTGTTCCGAAGGGCGAGGAATTTTGCGGGAGGTTGACGGGGTACCCGGGATGCAGCAAATCAGAGTGCGGTTTCTTACGGTGCATCGAGGGCGCCCCGATCTCGTGACTGAAATTCTCTGTGTGCAGGTACCCGGGGCCCGTGTCCGTCTCTCGTGGCCACCGAGTGCGCGGTTTATCGCGGCGCTCCTGGAGCCGTTCGCGCAATATACGTCCGCCGTCAGGCCAATCAGCCATAAAGAAGCGCACGCATGAGGACGCGGCATCACCATAATCATCGGGAACGGGCGCTAGCCAGAAAAACGAACGTAGACGGGAGCGAGAAAGCGACGGCCGACTGCGAGAGCGAATGCCGGCGCGCACGGAACAACGGGGCGAAGGAAGAAGCGGACGAAGAAGATGACGAAGAAGAAGACGACGAAGAAGAAGAAGACGACGAAGAAGAAGA
Organism: Agapostemon virescens; assembly: GCA_028453745.1. Classification (NCBI taxonomy): domain Eukaryota; kingdom Metazoa; phylum Arthropoda; class Insecta; order Hymenoptera; family Halictidae; genus Agapostemon; species Agapostemon virescens. The sequence goes on from CM052082.1 coordinate 19,738,288, forward strand.
AGACGATGATGAAGAAGAAGACGACGAAGAAGAAGAAGAAGCCGAAGCGAGGACGAAGAAGAGGTAAAAGGAGGCAACGAGTTTGGTAGAGGGGACGGAACAGCGAGAGATCAAAGGAGAGCCGGTCCCCCGAACGAGGAGAGAGTCCTCCGGGAGGGAAATAGGAAGAGAGAAGAACGAGTCCGCTCGAGAGGGCACCGGTTGCTGGCGATATTTTAACGGAGGACTTGCTCTCGACTAGACAAAAAGCGTCGCCGGGTCTTCGAATAGAGACGATAGGCGAAAACCTGCCTTAAGCCGCGAGACACTGTTTCTCCTTTCCCTCTCTTTCTCGCTTCTATCTGCCCCTTTTGTCAGCGGGAAATTAGGCCTGAAATTCCCCGGGAAAACGATCGACGGTGCGCGCGGCGTTAGCCTTAGCTCCTTTCTTTCCCGACCGGATCATCCCGTTAAACAGATCCCCGGGTCTCCGGTTTGCTACTTCTGCTCCCGACCATTCTTCTGCCCGGTCGTCTTGCTTCATTGTTACCGTCGACCTTCCTGCGAGATCGTTTCTAGGACTGTTTGTCCGTCCGACTGGCCTGTTTCTTCGGACTCCGGGTGTCGTCTTCGGTCTGTTCGGGAGCGGTACGCGCAACCAGCCGTAGCCCGACCAGGCCCGACCAGGCCCGAGGCAAATCTCCGCGAAAGGATTGGGCCCGCGCGTTATCCTTTAATTCGTCCCCGTCTCGGCCGGGCAAAAAATCGAGAGGGAATGCGGCTTCCACGAGGAGCCTTCCACGAATCATGAGCGAACCTTCTCCCCGGGGCCGGGATTTATAGAATTTCTGTCACCGATGATTTTTGCCCGGATCGACGGGGACCTCGGGGTTGCCGAGCGTATCCGACCGGTCCACCCGGGGACTCCGATGGATTTTATTCGATCCCCCTTTTTCTCGTCCTTTCGCTCCTTCTTCTAGCGTCGACCGTTCGCTCGATCCGCCGCTTTCGGGTGTTTACGGCCTCTTGATTGAGCTGTTCGCCTCTGCGCTTCGTAAATCGCATGAATAAGGGTTGCAGCCGGTAGTCGCCGCCTAGACAAGGGTCGCGGGATCTTCTTGCCCCCTCCACCCCGTACAAATAGATAAACCGACACGGAAAGACGCGACCGAGACGCGCAAACCGACACACAAAGCAATCGCTCGTCCTGAAGGACTTTATGGCGCGGATGCACGCGCGCCTCGTTCAACCCCCGGCCGCCATCTTGTCGTTCGCTACCGGTGGCGTTCCAAGTTTCTCCGGATGCATTGAGAAACCCCGTGTAAAATTCGTAGTAAAATCCGAGGATTTTATACATTTGTTAAAACGTTAACAATAGTCGACGATATTAATTGTTTTCAACTTAGGAAAT